>JBBMKE010410185.1:0-11691 GCA_037834125.1 Lippia alba | reverse complement strand
CAAGCCAAGCTCAAGCCCCCAAAAAATAGGCTTGACAAGTTCAAGCTCAATCTCAAGCCATGTAAATAATTTTCAAGATCAAGCTCAAGCCGGATTTTTTTGGCCAAACTCGACTCGACTCGGCTCGAAACGCACCCCTAACCGTGTGCGTGAGTTTTATCCAACCAAAAGTCTAAAGTGGTTGGAATGAGACTCTTGTATGGAATTTCATGAAAATAAGACTTCTTTCAATTTCTACTTGGAAACGTCAATGTCTCTTCAATTTTAACTCAATTCTCTTGTAAAATACAATTTTTACAAGGAAATAGAAAATATTGTCAATTTTGATCAGTAGTTAAAATTAAAATGGACAATAAAAATGGATAATCCAAAATTAAAAAAGTGTTGAATAAACAGGATTTTTGCATGGCACCCCCTTGTGCAATGAGACTTAACTGACATAAAAAAAACCTTATGTTATAAAATTTCGTCTAGCAAATCTTGTGTTTCGTAAGTTGTTGTAGAAAAAATCCCATTTTGACTGTATGCGCCGCACGTGTCTTACGTGTGACTAAAAACTGCATTTTTTCATGTGATTTTTCATTTTCACCCTTATGTATTGTTTTTATTTTAGTTGCACCATAAACCCTCAGTTCATATAAATTTATTTTTTTAAGCCTGTAAAATAAAAAATAAAAAGAGTAAGGAAAACCCCCGCATCGCAAAAACCTACAAACTAATCAAGTATCTTATGTTGATTGTGAAACCCTCCAATCTCCATAAACCCTACGTTGACTGTGAAGTCATTTTTATCTTAAATTTAAAAATGGCAATATAAAGCAAAATACACTTAAAACACATATAATAAATGAATTGGGAGTGGTGAGCAATTGTCAGTTGACATAAGGTTTTATTAATTAATATTTCTAAGATAGGGTCTATTGTGCTACTCATGCATAACACATGATTGTGGGTGTAATTAACTTTAAAATAAAAAAAAAGACATGTCACTAAATTACATGAAAACACTATAAAATTACAATACGCTAAACAGAAAAGTCCAAAAAGTCCATAATACCAGTTTAATGACATGCATGTATTACACAGTGTAGTTGGTGAAAAAGTTGGGAAGAAGAACAAATCAAATACCAAATATATTAATAAATGTAGTATACTTATTATTATAATTGATTGGGTTCGGCCAAATCGGATTTGGACTAAAATTTTCCATAATAGTTCTGTTAGTGTCCATATGGGATATTGACCAAATATATTTAACATTTATTACCTTACCTTATATTTTGCACCATTTTTGCTTAATTCTTGAAATAATATAACAGGTGTCTCTTGTGGGACCGTAGCTCTGCTACTGGTTGCATGCTTCTCCTACTTGGAACTCAAGAGGAGAAATTCGAACAAAAAGAAGTAAATGTTTTTTATTCAAAATGGTGGCGTATTGTTACGAGAAAAACTCAAAAGAAGATCTGGATCATCAGATGCGGCTCAAATCTTTAGTTCATCTGAGCTGCAAAAGGCAACAAATGACTTTCACAACATTATGATCATAGGCCAAGGAGGCTTTGGTACAGTATACAAAGGATTGTTACCAGAAAACAGAATTGTTGCCATCAAGAAATCAAGAAAAGTTGATCTTAACCAAATAGATCAGTTCATCAACGAGGTGATTGTTCTTTCTCAAATAAACCATCGAAATGTAGTCAGACTCCTTGGTTGTGCTTAGAAACAGAAGTCCCCCTTCTCGTATACGAGTTCATCAGTAATGGCACCCTAGCATCACACATACACAATCAGGCAAAGGCCCGTTTTTTCAATTGGGAAAGGCGTTTAAAAATAGCTGCAGAAACTGCGGGTGTGCTCTCTTATCTACATTCTGCCGCTGCTACTCCAATCATTCATAGAGATGTGAAGTCGGATAATGTCCTCTTAGATCATACTTTCACGGCCAAAGTGTCGGATTTCGGAGCTTCAAAATTGGTTCCCGTAGACCATTCTCAGTTGTCTACTATAGTGCTAGGTACGCATGGTTACCTCGATCCAGAATACATGCAGACGAACCAGTTGACCGAGAAGAGTGACGTTTATAGCTTTGGGGTGGTACTGTTGGTATTAACCGGTAGGAAGGCAATAAGCTTTGATAAGCCGGATGAAGAGAAGAATTTGGCAAACTTCTTCCTTTATATGCTAAAGCGAGAACTGGTATCACAAATTATTGATGATAATATTGTGTCTGAGACAAATCGGGATCAAATAATGGAAGTTGCTAGGCTTGCACAAGGATGCTTAAATGTGAGAGGGGAAGATAGGCCTAGTATGACACAAGTAGCAATGGAACTAGAAGGGTTGAGACTTGGAGGTAAACACTCATGGGCTCAAAGTGTAGACAATGCAGAAGAGATGGAATACTTGCTTGGTGACGGCTCAAATACCGCCGGATGGCCAGAAAATGATAGCGTTAGGAGTAATATGTTATTGAGTGGAGGAAGATGAACAGTAATTTTGTTGGAGAATAAACTTAATTAGAATTAGTAGAATATGCTAGAAAATGATAGGTTTAGATGTGTGTACAAGAATAATTAATTAGATAGTTAGGTGGTTGAGTAGTTGATGCAGACATGCTGTTATAGTCTATGTTTTAAAACCCGGACCGGACGTCGAACCGGAAGTCTTAATGGTTATTGGTCTTACTGGTTCGACCGGGTTGACCACCGATCGAACCGGTGTGACGTCATAATTATGTAATAATTATATTTAATTATATAATATTATAAATATTAATTAAAAATAAAAAATAAGTTAAATAATATTAAAAATAAATACAATTTTAAGTCACTTACAACTCGTTAATTTTCAAATAATATTCTCCAATCATAAGTTTTAAAATTATAAATTTACAAACAATTTAACCAAAGATAGATTTAACAATATCATACTATTTATTATAAAAAAAGATAAAAGAAATATCACACATACATTTATATTTCTATAGATATATATTATAAAAATAAAATATTTCACATTATTTTATCTATATTAAATTTAATGCATACTTAGTTTATAATACTTATTGTTGTAATTAATATGTTGTTAACACTCAATTTGAAATATAGTTTATAAATTTAGTGAGTCAAGAAGATATTAATATATTTGTTAACGAAAGGATTGCTAGTTAAGTCATTAGCTCAACTGGTTTGAGCATATCTTGGGGTCAGGGGTTCAAAACCCCATTGTCTCAATTATTTTGGGATTAGATTTATAAAAAAAGGAAATTTTCGGGCCAACTGGTCCGAGAAGCGGTCCGGTCCGGATTTTTATCCGGTTTTTGACCGGTTCGCCCTGGGCCAGACTGGTCCATGCGAGGGGCGGTTTTTAAGGGTCATCCGGACCGGAACAAGGGTCGGTCACGGGTTGAACCGGTCCGACCGGTTGGTCCGGTCCGGGTTTTAAAATATAGGTTATAGTGTTATATATAATGCTTTACTCTCCTCCAACCCAAAAAACAAAGAATTCCTTAAGAGTGACAAAAAGTTATCTTCCTCTACAAAAAAGATCTCTTTAGTCCTCTCTCCTCTTTCTTAAGCTCTCTTTCTAAAAATTTCTTCTTCCAATAGACTTTGCATGGGCTTCTCCATTTTATTATATTGGGATAGCATTTCAGACATATTTTGATGACATATACATAAACTTTTCCTAATGATTGATAAATTGCAAGAACTTCCTTAAAAGAATCTACTTACGATTGGATCCATCCATGGTGCGAAGGCTGCTGGTTCGGGGATAGAGTACAGTACTAAAGGTCCTCGGACTTCCAGGCGGTTTGAATGATTTTATCTTTAATAATTTTGAATACAATATTAATTGTGCTTTTTTTAAATTAAATTCATAACGTAAATTAATAGCTTGTGTCGACCAAAATCTTAAGGAGCAGGGAAGTACTTGGCCTGTAATTTATTAAAAAAAAAAAGTTTAACAATGTCAAACTTTTGGACGAGTCTACATATAATTATCCCCATAAAATTTCTTTGAAAAATTCTTCAATTTTATTTTTAATCATTTAATTGGTAACAGAATATCCTTTGTAAGTTTGTTTGATTTACTACATTTTAAATAATAATAAATGATTAAATATTCTCTAAAAGTTCCTTTTTTAATTCAAGGCCAAGTCTATTAGACTCCCTTCAAGTGAATATTACTAACACCAAGTGTGTGTGTGTGTGTTCAAGTCCAGAAGGCACATATATCGATTGTGCGGTATAAGCTATCCTCATATTTAATTTAGTTTTTGGATATAGAAAATTTTAAATCTTGCGCAGGACAGTTAGAAATGTAAATTCTAAAATTTTTTAAATTATAAAATTATTTTTAACGCTTTCATTTCTAGAATTAATGTGCCTAATTATTACATTGTATATTATACTTATGATCTCTAATTAATTAAAATATTTGACAATATTTATGTAATTATTATCTGGCATGTTTTATTTTTAAGTGAGAAATTGCATTTTTGATCCCATAGGAAATAGGTCATTTTTTTTTGGTCCCGTAGTTTTTAAATAGTCCCGCACTTTTAGTTTTTTGACAAATATAGTTCCAAAGTGAAAAAAATTTCAATATTAGTCCCAAAAAATTTTAAAATATATATTTATGATATATTTCCTTAATTAAAAAAATATATCAAATATTAGAAAAAATTAAAAAGAATACCAAACATATGATATGCATTTTATTTATATAATAAATAATAAATTATTACATTTTCAAGTATAAGTATTACTTTAAAATTATAACATAAAAAATAAAAACATTATACATAATAACATAATTAATAAAATATTCTTCAAGATTTCATTTAGTTAAAAGTATGTAAAATAAAAAAATGAAAATAAAGAATATTTATAATATTTAAATATTTCTTATATATATAAGATTGCATTTATTTAAAATAATGAATAGCTGGGTTTAGTTAAAATTGAAAATAACTAAAAATTTATACATATTTTATTCAATAAATATAATATTAATTAAATAATAAAAAAATAATTTGTTGCCATATATATATAATAAGAATTAAAAAATAACATCAAAATTTTGTAACACTATAATAATATAACATACAATTATATTTATACTATATTACAATAGTTCATTAGTATAATATTTAACTAGAATTAAAAATAAATTTTAAAGATATCATATTTAATTAAAAATAAAAGTTAATAATATAATAAAAATCATTATAATAAATATAATATAGTTATAATAATTTTATATGTTTGTATTAAAAAAACGTAATTAAATATGAATTCACAGAATTGTTGTCAAAAATAAATTTTTTAGACTTTGGGACTATATTTGTCAAAAAATTAAAAGTGCGGGACGATTTAAAAACTACGGGATCGAAAAAAAAAATCAACATATTTCCTGTGGGACTAAAAATGCAATTTTCTCTAATGCATAATATATAAATGTGTATATGATATGTGTTATATTTCTGGGGTTTAAAAATTAGATAAATAAATGGGGAAAAATTTTCTTCTATCTGAACTTTGTCCTTTTTTGTAATTTATCATTTTAATAAAATTTTATTGCACATTTGTAATATACCGCCATTTAATTTTTTTAATGGTTTTGGTTAAAAAACAACAGAAGTGTATATTTTATGAACATGTCAAGTATCACGTTTTTAACCAAAATTACTAGAAAAAAGTTTAGATAGTGGTATGTTATTGTTACAAATATTGGATGACGTTATACAACGAAAATTTGTGTGATGATAAATTGCAAAAAGTGACAAAGTTCGAATGAAAAAAAAAATCATTTTTTCTTAGTAAATATATTAGGGAAATTGAACTTTTAAAGTCTTGAACATTATTAATATTTCCCAATTTCATGTTGTTGGAGATCCACAATTCCACAAAATGGCCATGCGGACCTCAGTGGACTATGAAAATCTAATAAAAGCCCAAACCAATATGAGTTAGATTATATTTTGAATCAGTATTTTAAAACATGCCCACCCTAAATTTTGAACTTAGATTATTACCTGAGAAAACTACGTGGACCGATCTTGTTGCCATTTTAAACGGAACATTTAAATTCTTTGTTGATGACTTTAATATGTCATTATTTTTTAAAGTAAATATATTATTTAGAATTTTTATATATTTAATTTCAATAAATTATTTTCTTGAAATTGAAGTTATGTAAAGTATGATTTTAATTCTCAAAATTACACGAAACAAAACAATTAGTAAGTTTTCAGATTTAATATTGATATTTTCTATATGTAGTATAGGTAAATAAAATTAATTTATAAAATATAAACAATTATGTTATTTAAAAAACCTTAAATTTTAAAGTCTCAATACTAAAACGCAATTCGCTCTGGACATTGTGTGCAAAAAATGTTTGAACGCTTCTTTTAATAAAATTCAAATTTTCGTGTTTCATAAGTTTTTTATCTGTTTGTTTAATTTATTTCTCTTGTTTTCTATCTTACTTTTATTATTTTTGTTCGTTTGGGCGTTTTATTTATTTAAATAGCTGAATATTAATATTTTATTTTCACCTCAAGTAATGTAACTTAGGGTTTGGCACTGTATAAGGTTAATCAGAAGTTTCGTATTCGATTCTCTAAGTATGCAACAAATAAAGCAAAGGCCTCCTCTTCCCATCCGCTCTTTCCTAAGTGAGTGAATTGCATGTAGAGATCCGTAAGGAGTAAGGACTTATAGTTTGATCGGTTGAAACGAACCTCTCATGTGGGTAATATTGTAGGTCCGAGCCCTACTAAGAAGAGTCTAAGACTATCACTCCTCTCTCTTCACCTGATAAAAGGCAGTCGAAGTAAGGGTTGCCCTTTCGATCTAGTCCCATCAACGAGAAGTTGAACTGCAAAGATGGAAGTTGAGCATCGTTCCGCCCTTTCACGTGTTTTCACGTCGACACCAACACATTAATTAGTTATTAATCTAATAAGGAATATTCAGTAATTGGAATCATAAAATGAATTACTAATTACGACTCTCACATGTGGAGTCGATTTCATGTGGACACTAACATATTAGTTATTAATCTAATAATGAAGACTCGATAATGGGAATCATATTTGAATTATTAACGACTCTCACAGGTAGACTTATTGTTATAATCAAGGACGACCAGAACAATTTGAGGTCATATAGCTGGATCTCTTTCCTAAAATTCTTCCATCCTTATTCATTACATAAAGAAAGACCTCTAGTAAGTTGTTTGGTTTTAAAGTCAATTTATATGTATCCAGTCGGATTGGACTATTAAAGTGTACAAATTTTTCTACAAATAATAACTCTGGATGCAAGAACTCAAATATGAAATCTTTGATTAAACTAGAACAACGAGAACTCCGAATTACACCAATTGTTTAATTTCCTTTTTCATTCTTATTCATTACATCAAACAGGAAATAAAGAATTAATTTGATATATCCAAATAAAAAAAGAAAAAAAAATGAAACGAGGACGTTTCTCCTAATTCCAGTTGACAAAATAGGAGACGTTGAGCATCGTTCCGCCCTTTCAGCTGAGAAATATCTCTTAAGATCGTGAATTCATGTGGACAGCAACACATTAGTCATTAATCTAATAAGGAAGACTCGGTAATTGGAATCATAAATGAATTATTAACGACTCTCACAATTGGCTTATTATTATAATGAATTATATAGCTCGAACTGTTCCTTAAGAAAAAGAAAAACAAGCGACGTTTCCCCTAATGGCTAATTCCAGTTGACAAACTGGGAGATGCTGAGCATCATTCCGCCCTTTTGGCTAAGCAATATTTCTTAAGATGTGATTTCATGTGGGCACTAACACATTGGTTATTAATCTAATAAGGAAGACTCGGTAATTGCAATCATAGACAAAATTATTATTAACGACTCTCACAAGTTGACTTATTATTATAATCAAGGAGGTACGACCTGAACAATTTGAAGTTATATAGCTGGACCTGTTTCCTAAATTCTCAAGAACTCAATCCCCCAAAAAAGAAAAGAAAAGAAAAGAAAAAGAAGAGGTGTTTCTCTTGATTCCAACTGAGAAAATGGGAGATGTTGCTGTTTCTGCAGTCATCAACAAAGCTGTTGACATCGCTGCAACTTTGGTAATGGAGGAGAGCTCTCGTCTGTATTGGCTACGAGACGACATCCTCTGGCTTGGGCGACAAATTGCTTTTATTTTATTAAAGATTATTTTAAAATTTGTTGGGACTAATATTGCAAAATTTTTACTTTTGTACTACATTTGTCGAAAAACTAAAAGTACGGGACTATTTAAAAACTATAAAACCAAAAAAAATTTGACTTATTTCTTGTGGGACCAAAAATGCAATTTTCTCGAACAAATATTTTACAGATGTTTTGAGTTACTAATGCAGTGATCGGTCCAAATTTGATCAGTTTACAAGCTCACCTGCCACATAACTTTTTTTAGAGGAAACGGTCATCAATAAAAAAAAAATTAAGAAAATATAAACTCAACAAAGTATAAAGATTAGTTTGCAACTACCACTTTTGACGTTCCAATTATTTAAGTAAGAGACATTTCAACAACCAAAAGGGAGACAAATTTGAGCAGGAGATGGGGTATACCAATTATTCATTGGATTCATCCAAATGATAAATTAATTATTAGTAGAAAATTATTGATGTTTATATAGATATTGCGCATTCATACCGTAAGGTTTTTCTAGTTAATTATTTTAGCTGGCCGCCCGTAGCTATCCTACATTTTGTTTTTTATTCTATGATCCATTTTCAAGGTTTTCCTAGTTAATTTTTTTTAATTTTATTTTATAATTCATATTCAAGGCTTTTTCTAGTTAATTGTCTTAGCTGGTCACCCGTAGCTATCAAACTTTTTTTTTAAATTCTATAATCCATTTCTCTTATTTATTTATTTATTATTATTATTATTTTTTTTCTATAATTCATTTTCAAGATTTTTCTAGTTAATTGTTTTAGCCGGCCGGCCGTAGATAGCCTACCTTTTTATTATTATTTTTTATAAGGATCAATAATGTATAATACTTTTTCAAAATTCCCAATTCTATTTTTATACATTTACAATCCCCATTACACAAAACACTTTTTCTAAACCCCCTAATCATCTAAAAATTTAAATTTACCTCCATTTTTTTATTTGTTCCACTCTTTTTTTTATTTTCTCCACACCCCACCATCTTCATCATCTTCAACCTTCCTCCATCTCGCCGGAGCTCCTCCCCGCGCCACCACCGTCCACAGCCAGAGGTGGTCCCAAAAATCCCAAAAAATTCACCGGGAACTTACTCCTCGTCCTCGTTCCATATCTTCAGTTAATTTTTCAAATTTCATAGCCATTTGTTCTCAAATTCAAATAAAAAATTTTAGATCTAAAATTTTTCAAAAAAAAAAGAAATGACAATAACTCCCAACCCGATTAACGAAAATCAATTCCGTAAATTGCAATGAACTCTACGTGTCAATATCTTAAAAATCCATACAAAATCGTCAAAAAAAGTCGCCGGAAAGACGTCGACGGAAAATCCATTTTCACTTGAAAAAACCGAAAATTTGGGGGGAGCTCCGGCGCCTTCTCCGACAATTTTCGTGAGACGGGACTACCACGAATGAAGTCGGGACATCGAACCGAGTTGAAACATGTAGGCGCCGTCTCCGGAAAGTGGCCGGAAACGGCGATCCGGCTACCCACCGGAAGCATGAAAAAGAAGGGGGAAAAAAAAAAGGGAAGAAGAAGAAGAAGAAGAAGAAGGGTAGGGGGTAATTTTGGGGCATTTATTAAGGACATTTTAATCTTTTTACGCAAATTAGGGGTTTAGAAAATATGTTTTGAATAATTGGTACTTAAAACATATAAAAAACCAAATGGAAGGTTTAGGATAAGTGTTATGGTACGGTGGGTATCTTTGATTAATTATCCGTTTAATTTATCCTACCTTTTACCTTTTAATTTTATAATCCATTTTCAAGGTTTTTCTAGTTAATTGTTTTAGCTGGCTGCCGTAGTTATCCTATCTTTCCTCTTTGTTTTTTCTATAATTCATTTTTATAGGTTAAAATAGTATGTAATTTTTTTTACTAACGGTAATTCCATTTTTAGGAATTCGAACTCGAGACCTCTGATTAAACTAGTATAGCGTCGAATCGCTAAGTTACATTACTTGCTATAACTATCTTACCTTATTTTTTATTTTTTTTAGTCCACGTAACTATCCTGCCTTATTTTTTTTTTCCCACTACCCTACTTTAATTGTTTTCCCACGTAACTACCCTACCTTAATAAAAGTATTGTATTCAAAATTTTAAAATGCAATTACTTATAATAAAAGAATTTACAATTTAGTGGTCGGAACCCATAATCATTTGAATATATATAGCACCAAGTCGATCTAATTTTTAATACTAGTCATTTTCAGCCCACTTGATCCATGTGCAACCAAAATAAATATTATTATTTAATTTTATCGAAATTAAATTCTTTAAAATAATATATTTTATAATTATTTTAAATGTAATTATAGTATAGATAAATAAATGTAACAATATTATATTGATAAAATTAATATTGAAATATATATTACAAAATATGTAAAAAGATAAAATAATATTAAAAATTTTATTTAAAAAAATAAATGAGGGGAAAGAAGAGAAGTTAGAGGAGAGAAAAAGAATTATACGTTATAGTGTGGTTAAAATAAATAAATAAATAAGAGACTAAAAGTCCATGCCTCTCTCACTTAATATAACATGAGTATAGATATTCAATTTATATAAATATCCGATGATCATATCTTAGTAATTTAAAATTAGGTAGGCAAATGTAAAATTAAATAATAAGATCGGCTAAAGATTTAAATTCAAATATTTATGATAATTCATTAATTATTTATATATAAAAAGACCTAAATAAAGATGATTAAAACTAAAAACCAATATACGAATCAAAATATGTGGTATGTGGAACAGAGCCAATTTCAAAAATTCATGAGAATGAACCAATCAACATTATTTCTATTTATCTCAAAAATCATGAGAATGAACCAATAAACATTGTTTACGCAGATTCTTACATTCAACCTCAGCTGAAACTAGCAAGAAGTCCTCTAGGATCGCATCTGTTATATTTGTTTATAATGTCAAATTTCATTTCATTTGTTTATTAATTATTTTTCGTAGTTCAATGTTGTCATAATTTGGTATAAGAAATGACAGAATTTACCAGCTGCATTATTTATTCTTCCAATTATGATTATGATAGGTGACAGAATATTATAGCCCAAACCTGGCTTCCATCTTCACGTGGTTTGGCCAACTGTTTTTATTTCTTGAACTCTAAAATTATTATTATTATTTTTTATTATCTCTCCACGTGTATTATCTCTCTTAATTTCTTTTTTTTTTTTCTGTCAACTTACTTTTAGTTTTTTCTATTCTGCATTTTTATTCCTTCTCTAATTTTTTTATTTCTATTTTGTACTATATATTTATTTTTTAATCATATTAAAATTAATTATAAAATAAATATTAATATAGAAATTTTAATTTAATATATATATAAATAAATACAATTTTATTACTTGCACACGCATAGAATATGTTGGGATTACTAGTATTATTTATATTGCATAACCCGTGTTTTCACTTTTATGGTTCAA
>JBBMKE010410178.1:0-11691 GCA_037834125.1 Lippia alba | reverse complement strand
GGCATCACACACATTATCCACATCATTCACATTAATAGGAAAAGCTAGGTGTCTCAAAGCAGCAGAGGAAGCATGTCCAAGCCTCTGGTGCCACTTATTACAGGTAATATTCATGACAGATAAGGAATTATCACACTTTGTGGCATAACCAGTATGAGAGTCCAAACTAACAGTATTGTTTTTAAACACAGACACATTCTCAGAGACAATAGTAGCATGTTGAGCAATAGCCTTTTCAGAATTAAAGATATAATGACAGTTGCAGACATGTCCAGAAGCAAGAATGTGACATCCCGACTTATAGTTTAGTCAGGTAATATGTAATTTAATTCCTAAATGCGCATAATTTAATTATAATTGTATTATTTGAACTTAGTTGAATTTACTTGAATAAATTGCGTATTTGGAATTATTTGACTTGTGGAGTTTGAACCTGATACCCCTTTTATATCGGACCAAGTTAAACTAGAAAAACCTTGAACCGAACCCATCACCCCAAGAACTGAACCGGTTCACCACTTAAATGGTGAACCCCCTTCTTCTCCCTCATTCTTACATTTTCATTTCAAGAACAAGGTAGAGAAGCTCAAACCCCCAAACTTTGATACACCGCCAAGTATGACAGAGTATGGCAGAGTATTTTTTGAATTTGCGTTCATTCATGGATGAAAATGGAGAGATTAAATTTGTTGATGAGCGTTCGAAAAGAACTTATGTAAGTAATTCATTTTATTAAACTATTGTGTATATTTTTACTTATAAATAAGATTTATGTTTCTATTATTTGTTAAGTAGAACAAATGGCAATCTAAAAGAGCGGAACGCCCAATCCCCAAAAATTTGAAGGGCACGCCAGTTGAATTTCAGGTGAATACTTCTCACATTTGTTTAGCAAGTGTAAACTAATTCTTATGTTGTATTGTAGTTAGAAAGTTCATAGATATTTTGTTTATTTTCATTAGAAATGGGCTGAAGAGCAAGGTGGTTTGAACAAAGACGGATTTGTTTATGGACTTGGAGGTGCAGCTTCCTTTGTGACCACTCCTATGACCTCAGATCCTCCATCATCAACTTCCATTGGAGAAGGCAACAGAGGTTGCAACTCAGAAATTACTATCAGCTCAAATTGAAGAAAATAAGAAGATTAAAAAGGAACTTAAGTCATTAAAGAAAATGGTCGTTGATTTATCTTCCCAATTTCAAACTGCACGGGCACCCTTGTGGACTCCAGCTATCCAAGGGCCATATTTTATGTCTCCCCCGGATTTATGCCTTCTTCGGGGTTCATGTCGTCTGGATTTATGTCTCGTACAAAGACCACACATGCCACAGTAAATCAGGTACACAACATCACTTCTATGCCCACTCATATTATTGAAATGGGAAAACAACAAATAACTCTTAATAATGTGGGTGATGTGGGTGTTTATACTGATGAGGTAGAGGAGGATGATGATGAGGAGGGGGAGGGGGAGGATGAAGAGTGATAGAAATGTAAATGTTTTGTGAATATTGGTAACTTTTGTGAAGAGAATTGATGTAGATGATGACAACTTTTGTGAAAACTATTAGTTGAATCTTTTTGTAGATGTTGGATTGGTAGAAGCTTTTGCTAACATTGATGTTCGTATATGTAGATTCGGCTAATATCCACTTGTAAATGTGGCTAAGTTTCACTTAATTATCAATGTTGATACTCTTAAATGTGGATGATTTCTGGATGTTTTGTAGGTTTGGTATTCGTAAATATGGTTAATTTCTACATATTTGTAGATGTTAATTATTTGGTACTGTTTTATGGAGAATGACTTATGAAGTCGTAGTGTTTTATATGAAAAATAATTTATTAATTGTTATGGTTTGGTTGGTGTATTGGTTTTATGATTTTGAATTGTTGTTGGTATATGCTACTATATTACAGAATAGGTTTATAGGTTTTCAATTAAAATTTTGTAAAATTACAGCATTATTTTTCAAATTTTGATTGTAAAATTCGCTTGCAAGTAAATTTAAAAAATAAAAATAAATTATTTTTGCAATTGAAATTTCGGTTACAACTTTGTTTGAGATTTTATGGGAACTTTGCAACAAAATTTTTGGTTGCAAAATTCGGTGGCAATTTTTACACCCTGCCAAATTTGCAACCGAACATTCAATCGCAAAAACTGTCATTTGGTTGCAACCGAATAATCGGTTGCAAAATGACGTGGCTTACATGCTACGTCTGTAGCGTTTTGCAACAGGAATTTCAATTGCAACTTTGGTTGCAAATTCGCTCACAAAATTTTGCAACCCTGGTTTTAGCAAGCAAAAGTTTCGGTTGCTATCTGGTTGCTAAACACTGTTATTCGGTTGCAATATAGCCTTTTTTGGTTGCTATCTCGATTGCTAAATGCATGTTTTCTAGTAGTGTCGAATATAATATATAGTATTGTTATATGATATAGTAATTGATTTTAGACGCATATTATTAGGGATTTGAATGTTAAATAATTAGAGACATTAAAAAGGCAAAAATCCGTTGTCGGAAAATTCCATGTGAAGTAATATAAATTGGAGTCTGCCAACAAGTATTGGCTTAAGTGTTTAATTTTTTCATTCTTCGGACGAGATCTTGAGTCCGAATCTCATTTTGATGCGTACATGAAAAAAATAAATAATAATAATAATAATAATAATAATAATAATATAAATTGGAACCGTAACATAAACATTATTTAAGGATTTGTGAATATACATGTTATTTCAGTCGGCAGCTTTTGAAATTTGCTTTTATATATGTTAATTAATTAAAGCCCTGCGTTATATGGCTTAGACACGCGTAAAATGGGAACTAGATTTTCTAGGCCATTTTTGCCCTTCATCTCATATTCCACGTATGTGATGCGTGACATGTAAAATTTCACCATATTTTTTAATAAATAAAATTATGAAATTATCAATAAAAGGAAAAAGAAATATTTATATATCTAATATTAAAAGAAAACAACGTTTTCTTCTTCTTCTTCTTCTTCTTTTTAAAATGCGGGCAACACCACGATCAGATTCAGTTAAATCAAAACTAACAACATCCGAAACAAAAGAAAGAAAATTCGAAGAACCAATACTGACATAAACCGCATGATGAGAAAGAGTGCAGATTACTACATTAACACCACGCCTACAAAATATGAAACAGACCTCTTCAAAACAAACACAGATGAGCTTGATATCTTTAAGGATGTAACCAATGCTTGAGAGATCTTTCTCCTTCGCCACGAATGCCATTGATCACGATAGGACAGTTGCCCTTGATAATGACCTTCTTCCACCCAAAATCAAAATTAATATATCCGATAAATTAAAAAAAAAGTCATACTTTTCTTTTAGTGTTGTCCTTTTTAAATATTTATTGTTAAGTTATAAAATTTTTATTTTTTGGTTAAAAATATTAATACTAAATATGGATAAACAGAAAAGGAGTTGTAATCAGACTGTAGCAAGTTCTTGAAGAGTTGAAGTCCTAAACTCCTAATCCTTCTTGGAGAGGAATCCTCAAACCTAGATTTTCCTTTATATTCCCTTATTGTAATTGCTGTACAACATCCATCATCATCCATGGATTCCGACGAAGATTACTACGTGGAATATTCTGAAGAAGAAGATTTCAACTCGGGCGCCAGCGGCGATGACACAGACAAAACATCCGACGAGGTGGAGCTTCCTTACGCCGCCGCCATAGGCCCTAGAAAGAATTACCGAATCCTAAACGAGGACGACCTCAAAGGACTCCTGGAAAACGACATCTCAACAGTCTCCGAAGCACTCTGCGTTTCCAGGAGCGCCGCTTGCTCCCTTTTGTGCCGGAATAATTGGAACCCTGGCGCTGTTTATGAGTATTGGTTGGCTTCCGGGGACGTTAATCCCCCGGAATCCTCAAAAAGTGAATCAGGGACGGAGGTATGCACTATTTGCTTCGACGAAATCAGGGCGGAGCCGATGATTTCCGCCGCCTGTGGCCACCCCTTCTGCCGTGATTGCTGGAGGAGTTACATCAGCGTATCGATCAACGAAGGACCTGGTTGCCTGACATTGTCCTGCCCTCAGCCCAAGTGCAAAACCTTCGTGGGGATAGACATGATCGAGTCGTTGTGTTGTGATGACGACCAAAAGAAGTACAATCAATTTCTTCACATGTCTTACGTCGAGTCCCACCCAGCCCTAAAGTGGTGTCCGGGCCCTGGATGCGATTTCGCCGTGGAATTCATTGGCGGCGAGACTTACGATGTGACCTGCAATTGTTCGTTCAAATTCTGTTGGAACTGCACGGAGGAGAACCACCGCCCCGTGGACTGCAAGACGGTGGCTAGATGGGCCAAGAAAAATAGATCTGATGGGGAGAACACGAATTGGATTCTAGCTAACACTAAACTCTGCCCTAAATGTCATCGTTCCATTCAAAAAAACCAGGGCTGCAACCACATGACCTGCCGGCATCCCTGTGGCTTTGAATTTTGTTGGATTTGCCTCGGTCCCTGGTATAAGCACGACGATTTTTACATCTGCAACAAATTCAAGGAGACAAAAGAAAGCCGGGAAAACGATAAGACCAGGAAAATGGCCCGGAAGCAGTTGGAGAGATACATCCATTTCTACGAGAGATTTGATTCGAATGATAAAGCATTGAAGCGGGCTCTGCTCGATTCGGTACAGGCTCGAAACGAGCACATTGAGACTCTTGGTAGAACTTACAACGAATCGCACGGCCAGCTTCAGTTTGTCGTTGAAGCATGGAATCAGATTGTCGAATGCAGAAGAGTATTGAAATGGACCTATGCCTATGGATATTACCTGCCTGACAAAGAATCAAGAAAAAAGAGGCTTTTTGATTATTTACAGGGGCAGGCGGAGAGGATATTGGAAAGACTGCATCATTGTGCTGAGATGAAGATGGGCGCGTACTTGAAAGGTGAACATCCTGTTGAGGATTTCAGGAATTTTCGTTCCAATTTCGTTGGTCTGACCTCTGTAACCAAAACTTATTTCCAGAATTTGGTTAGAGTGCTGGAGAACAATCTTTCAGAAGTCCAAAAACTGGGCGAGACATCAGGAAGTCGAAAGAAAGTAGTTTGTCCTTCTAAACTAAGGCACGCTCGATAGCAAGAAGCTAGTGACCTCTTTCAGGTCATTAACTAGAACTTGCACGAGGTATCACAGTGGGGCCTGCCTTCTGTCCTTTGGCTAGGTTCTTGGGTCCTGTCATCTATTTATGGTAAAGGGCGCCTCAGAATTTGGTTAGAGTGCTGGAGAACAATCTTTTAGAAGTCCAAAAATAGAAATTTAGCCTTTATTTGTTGTCTTTGATTATTGTTTTTATTATTGTGATTGTGATCTTTCTGAAATACAAAGATAGAAATTTAGTCTTTGTTGAATTTTGAGGTAACTGTGATTGTGATTTTTCTGAAATCCAAAGATAGAAATTTAGTCTTTGATTGAGGTGATCTTTCTGAAATCCTAAGATCGAAATTTAGTCTTTGATTGAATTTTGAGGTGATTGGAGTTGGATAACATTCAAGAATGAATTGTAAATGGGATTATCTATTATGAACGTCGAATCATCACTAGATTGTAAATGGGATTATCTATTATGAACATCGAATCATCATTAGATTTTATTATATGTAGTTATTGATTTTTCTACAATGCAATTGATTTTAAATATTATATATATTTATTTAATATTTTTAATGATTGTTACATATATTTAACGTAAAATTAGCCTATCTTCAGTCTTACACACAATCTTCGCCGTGGGACGTGCCATTAGAGCTCAGCGTAGGGTACCGGCTCCATCTTCAAGTCTCACACTCATCACCGTAAAGGCCCTGCTCGCTTCTGCTCACTCGATTTCGGCAAGTGAAATGGGTATCTGAAGGGCGTCGTGACATTGGTCATGCAAGTACGGTTTGTCGTGATGCCCCACCTGGACAAGTGGTCTGTCTTGTTGCTGCAAGAAGAACCGGTCGCCTCGTGGTCAATCTGCTTCAACTGCTGCTAAGGCAGACAAGGCTTCGATTGGCATGATATATTTTTTTTCTGCACGCACACACCCCAAGTAATTAGAACGATTCGAACCCGGGACCTAACCTGCTTCGATTGTAAGTTTTTGTTTTTGGTCAAATATGGATTGGATTTTGCATGACAAGCTAGTTTTGTTGCGTTTATTAATATTTGTAGTTTGTGATCAGCCGATTAAATATATCGGAGCACCAGTTTAGGTAGGGAGAAATTTCCGCGGATGGGAGAATCGGAATCTCTCATATGGAGGACGACTCCAGTTGATTAAATAAATCCATGATTTATTCTATGTACCTATGTATACCATGCAAACTCCGAAACTTCCCAAAGGAATCATTTATAGTATAGAGTTGATGTGCATCGCCTTCTTCTGGGGTTCTACTCACAACAAAGCCAGCATTTAATGTCCCGGGGAGCAAAATTTTAAACTATCAAAATGAATGGGTAAATTTTTTTAATTAGGGGGTGAAAAGTTGGAATATTAAAAAATTAAAGGGCAACAATATAAATATATCAAAAATATACATGCAAAAATTAAAAAATTTCAAAATTTAGAGGGGGTCCAGGCTCTGCTCTCCGATAAGAGACGACGGTCTAGGCATCAAAAGGACGTTAGAGGTCATAGTCGAAGCTTTCGTCATGAAGTTGTGGTGGAAATCACTCACAAATGAATCTCTTTGGTCGAAGTTTATGTTGGATAGATATAGTAGAGGTACTCATCCGGGGAAAGCCAGCTTGATGACTAGGAGCTCGAGCATCTGGAGGAGATTATTATGTAGAATTAGAGAGGATGTTAACATCAATATCCATTTGCTGAGGGGGAATGTGATGTGCGATTTGGAGCTCGGATCTAGCAGGAAGCATCTCAATGAAATCAGCTTGGCATCATGTTAGAGCGTCACAGGGACAATCTGATCTGCTCATGGCCATCTGGATCTTAACTTGGCGCCAACCAGGAAAATGCAATTTCGGTATACCAACGGACCTATTTTAGTAATTTTGGTACAAACTTTTTTCAATGAAAAAGTTAATCCACAACTCCAAAATTTTGCAATTTAATTATTCATTAATAATATTCCCATTTTTCTTAATTGAATTTGAAACACCAACATTGTAGTATTTTGGAAGTTTTCTCATAACTACTGGTCAAAAAGAAAAATTCTCATAAATTACAAGGTTAACTAATATCAAGTAAGAACAAGGAAATCTTCTGCCTCTTCTCCTCTCCCTCTTTTTTTTTTCTTTGTTTCTAAACCCTAATTTAGACGACTTGATTCAATAGTCAATTGAAGATTTGTCCGGCGGTGGAGAATAGTTATTGCTCCACCGTCGGATTGACTCAAATCTACATCGTTTTCAATTTTTCAGATTTATTTAGTCGATATTCGCCCAGATCTGTTGTGCATCTTCTCAATCCAGCGGGATTTGCTCCGCCGCAGCTGACGACTTGCTTTGCTGTTTTATTTTGTTTCTTCCGTAGGAAGTTTTATCTCTTCCGTATGGAAATCTAATTAGTTTTTTTAGGTTTTTGTGTGATTCTCCTAAAAAAAATTTGGCCAAGTTATATGTTGGAGACCAAGATAATTGTTTTTCTCAATCCGGACAAAAGGCGGATGCGAATCAATACGAAGAAAAGACGATTGCGAAACTTGGAAGTAACAAAATCAATTTAAAGGAATCGAATTCTATTATTAGGGTTTGTTTTTCGTTTATTAGACGTGATGAATATAATAGCTCACTTGGAAGTAACAAAATCAACTTAAAGGAATCGAATTCTATTATTAGGGTTTGTTTTTAGTTTATTAGACGTGATGCTAATATAATAGCTCACAAATTTGTTAGAATTACGGCTTTGGCCTGAGTTATTTTTCTTTTTTACTTCAATTTCTTCTTATTTGAAATATTATTCCCCTTCAGGGGCGTGAGTTTCAATAAAAAAATAAAAAATAAATAAATCAACTAGGGTGGTTCTAACACATATTCGATTCTCGACTAACCTATCATCAAATAGATTTTGGTTATTTAATTGAGTCAGATGCAAAGTAAAATTACAATGTCTAAATCATAACAAGTTAGATTTCAATTTTGTTTATCCCAACCATAGTCTTTCGCTTATCCCAATTATACTCTTTCTTCAAGGATGACGGTGAATTATCACCCGTGAAGTAAATACCATCACTCTTTGCCGCCCAAAAACACACGGTACTCTTGCACCTCGGGCTCAAATCACGATTAAAAACTTCGAAGCTCTTCGCCTTTGAACCCCACAAAATATTACAAAAGTACAAAGTTCTCCCGAGGAAATTCTCGCAAAAACTCCAACTAATTTGCTGGTTGTCGTAAAGTATGAATCTTCCAAAGTCATCGTCGCCAGATTTGCACCACACAGTCATTGATGAATCGTTGGAGGGAAGATAATTAATCACACGAATCTGGAATTTATTGGTGAAAAAGCAGCTTTTGGCTTCAAGAAGCTGTGCATGGAAAAGGATGGTTATAACTTGGAAGAGAAGCACTGAAACTAACAGGGTTTTCATTGTTCTTTGATCCGAAGTGATTCTGATGGTATAATTCAAGAAGCTATCACTGGCTTTCCATGAATATATTGATTAATTATATAGTATATATCTTGTGATTAATTCCGAGAATTATCCTGCAATTTATGCCTAATCGCGGGCTTTGACTGTGGTTTTTGTAATTCGGGTGTGGTAATTAATGATATTATTATATATATTTTTTGGTAAAAAATTAATGGTATTATTATGTATGTGAATGATATAATAATTGATTTTAGACGCATAATTTTAGGAATTGGATGTTAATTAATTAGAGATTAACGAAAAATATGTCTATAACCTTTGGAACTTCTGAACATTATTGATTAATTATGCATAATTTTTGTGAATCCAAAAATAATATTTTTACAGTATCAGTTTTATTATTTATTAATTTTATATATATATATATATATATATATATTATTTCAATTGAATATAATAGCTTATTACGACTTATATGAGAAAATAAGAACAGATTTCAGTAATTCCCCTCTGTTTAATTCTCTTTTCATTTAAAACGGGTAAATTTCGTGTCAAATCTCAAATGATAACTTTTTTTCTGTACTTTGTCATAATTTACGTACTTACACTATAGTATTTATATAAATTTAAAAAAAATAAAATTTGTTATTAAAAAGGGTCTTTGAAATTCTCTCATTATCTTTTTTTTGGTCAAACTTTTTTTCACCCTAACCTTTGGGGTGCGTTGCACTTTGGTGCCCAACCTTTAATTTTTGACAAATTAGTACCAAATCTTTGTATTTTTGTCAATTTCAGTACCTAGGTCAACATTCCGTCATAATTCTCCGTCCAAGTTATTGCGCGCGTGTTTCACGCGATTTTTTAAGGGTAATTTAGTCCTTTCATTTTTTCCTTCGACGAAACCGCGGCTGAAGAGATGATTTCGGCCGCCTGTGGCCACCCCTTCTGCCGTAATTGCTGGAGGAGTTACTTCAGCATATCGATCAACGACGGACCTGGTTGCCTGACATTGTCCTGCCCTCAGCCCAAGTGCAAAACCTTCGTGTGGTTGGACATGATTGATTCGCTGTGTTGTGATGGGGACCTAAAGAAGTATCATCAATTTCTTCACAGGTCTTGCGTGGAGTCGCACTGTGGCAAAAATGGTGCCCGGGCCCTGGATGCGATTTCGTCGTGGAATTCGATGGGGACGAAACGTACGACGTGACGTGTGATTGTTCCTTCAAATTCTGCTGGAACTGCACGGGGGAGAAACACAGTCCTGCGGACTGCGAGACGGTGGGGAAATGGGTGGAGAAGAACAATTCAGAGGCAGAGAACACGGCCTGGATTCTGGTTAACAATAAGCCTTGCCCTAAATGCCGGCGTTCCATTGAAAAAAACCAGGGCTGCAACCACATGACATGCGAGCCGCCCTGTGGCTTCCATTTTTGTTGGATTTGCCTCGATCCCTGGAAAAGTCACACTGACTATTATACCTGCCACAAATATGAGGAGAAGGAAAGGAACGAAGAAGACAGAAAACTCGAGGAGACCCGGGAACGTGCCCAGAGGCACTTGGAGAGATATACCCATTTCTTCGAGAGGTTCATCGCGAATGATAAGTCGTGGAAACGGGCAATGATAGATCTAGAACGGGCTAGAAATGAGCACGTCATTACACTTTGTAGAGTCTACACCGAAATGCAGGGGCAACTTCAGTTCTTGGTTCAAGCATGGGATCAAATTGTGGAATCCAGAAGAGTAATGAAATGGAGCTATGCCTATGGATATTATTTGTCTGATAAAGAATCAGGGAAAGTGACTCTTTTCCAGTACTTACAGGGGCAGGCGGAGTGGGCTCTAGAAAAATTGCATTACTGTGCTGAGAAGGAGATGAGTAAGTTTTTGGAGAAAGATTGTCCCGTTGAGGGTTTCGGGGATTTACGTTCCAAGTTGGCCGATTTGACCATTGTAACCAAAAATTATTTCAAGAATTTGCTTAGCGCGTTGGAGAACAATCTTTCTGAGGTTGTATGATAGAAAATTTAGTATTTGTTGGTTGTCTTTCTTTTTTTTATGATTATGAATTTTTATGATTGTGGATTTGAGGTGGTTGAAGTTGGTCAAGGATGAATTGTATATTGGTATTACAATTTTAGTTAATGATTTATTCAATCTAGCTAGTTTCTCAACTTCTGGTTTTGTTTAATATTTAAACTCATAAGTTCTCCTTTCCATTTTCCCAAAATTCCAAGCACTTCGAATCTTCAATTTCTTGTAGTCTTGTACAGCTTTTGGTGTCAAATTGTTTATAGATTTTCAACTGCTTTTAGGTCATGACCAATGTGTTTTCCGTTTAACTCTCTCCTCTTTCTTTATGCAGCTTGAAATTTTCTATATTGTTTCTTTACTTGGCAAGTAATGGTTTTAGTCTTCATGTAATATTGTGTGTGTGTTTTGCTTTGAATTTCAGCATGGATTAAACCATTAGTTTTTTTTTTTAATCGGTCGAAAATCAAAATCAAATTGCATTTTTTCGGTTCAGTTTCGATTTTAATTTTTCAAAATCGAGGGGTTCGTTAATCAAATAAACAACCCACCCCAAATTAAATCCTGTGTGTTTAAAAAATAGTGAATAAACATATAAAAAGAGTTAAGAATTTGTTTAAAGAAAAAGAAAAAAATATAGTTAATAATTTGTTAAAGCTACCATTTTTGTTTCAAAGATTCTTATTTTTGGCCCCAAAAGAAGTACTATATTACCAAATAACCCCCACCACAAAGGTTGATTCTTGGATCTTCGTCTTACTGTTGCCATTCACACGACGCAAAAGAAAGTGAAACCCAGCAAGCGAAGAAGGTAAGCTGACTTCCCTAAGGTAGTAAATTATCTGAATAACTTTTCATAGCAAATGTGAAGGGTTCTTTAAAGCTTTCTACATATCTGTTGTTTCTTTAAGCTTTTGGAGTAATATATTTATATATCCTTTTTGTAGTACTCTTTGGAGAGAAAAATGTCAATTCCGATTAACCATGATCAAAGCGGAGGTATTGTGCTATTCTTTTTCCCTTTAATTTATCTGGAAATTCGGCTTTTAAGTTCTTTGGAAGC
>JBBMKE010410160.1:0-11692 GCA_037834125.1 Lippia alba | reverse complement strand
GTATACAAACTCAATAAGCAGCAACCATTCACAATTCCATTATCTAATTAATGAATTAAACACACTTCAGGTACATTATGAAATATCATATGCTTAAAAATAGAACAAATTAACTCAAAAGGTGAACATAAAGAATGAAACATATAAGAAGTACCCTCGCTATTACTTGAGTTTCAAATTAGACATCTAAAAAGAACTACACTTCACAGGTAATTCAACTGATAATCGGACAATCTCCTGCACAATTTATTTTTCTTTTTCACAATTGTGGATAGATAAGCACAAGCTCATATACAAATGTAGGGTATATAAATGAACAATATTTTTGCACAAGTACCAGTCGATTCATACTCTCATTCTTAAACAAAGACGACATAATAAAACCAATAAATCGAGTCAAATAGACAACACGAAGTTAATCTATATCCCGAGCATAATCAAGCGAAAATAAGAATGCCCATACTGTAAGAATTGAAACTTTACCTCTATTTGTCAACACTTTAAGAGAAATCCAAACTTCTTTGATGATATATAATGATTCTGCACCTGATACACAAAAGAAAAGAAAGCAGTAACAATGAGACCACCTGATACAGATTTCGAACCCACAAACCTCGAGCTAACAATGACTGAGAAAAATCGTACTTACCAGGTAGCAACTCAGCCTTCAGAAATCCTATTTCATATCCAGCAACTAAGGTGCGATCGAACCCATAAAAACCAAATCTCCCTCTTTCTATCTTCGCCGGCAAAAGGCCTCCACCAGAATAGGAGGTTTCGTAGGAGAAGAAACCCATCAACAATAGCTCGGTCTTCCACGCAATTGGCCGGAAAATGAGCGCCAGAGAAAGACCTCAAGAGAGCTCGCTTTCCAAATTTCCAATTTGATTTCAGTTCATAAGTTTGAAATGAGAAAGAAAAGCAAGACTTATATTTAACAGGTACAGACAGTCTAAAATCCGTTGGAAAACCGTCGATCCATTTACCGTACTAAGTTACCAACGGAATACCGATGGATTCCCACTCGTCAGGGTTTTCCTTAAAACTCCTTTAAATATCCCAATGGGATAAATTCCGTAGTAAATCCGTCGGTACAACTACACCAACAGAAAACCGACAGGTCTTCCGTCGGAACTGTTTCACAAATTAAAAATTGTGTTCCCGCCACAACGTCCAATGACGTACCGACGGCAATCCGACATCAAAATGTACGCGGTAAATTTTTGTAAAAAACCGCCAAATGTTCCGACAGATTTCCGTCGAAATCCCAATAGCTTTCCGATGACCATTATTTTCAACCAAACATGTGATTTTCATTGGAAATCCGTGGGTTTACCGTCTGTATTTCCGACGGCCTTCCGACGGGATTTTCCGTCGGAATTTGGCCATCGGAATTCGGCCTTTTTTTGGTAGTGGGTAGCCATATTTATATTGCCCTTTTCAACCTCTCTCTTGCTTTAATTTGCCACATTCCTTGAACGAATCATTAATTTGAGAGTCATAGAATCAAAATTTGGTGAAACCCCGATCCGTCTCAATTTTACCTCTTAATTCACATGTGTACTTGCAACCAAGGTTGAGAAACTTGCAATATTACAAATTCTTGAGTTTTCATAGGGTCAATCAACAACCACGTTAGTCTCCAAATCCCAGCACGACCGACTACCAATTATAAAAGAGTATTTTTGAGGTTTTCAAAGAACAACATATTTGATAACCAACAATATAAACTTACTTTGTTTTTCTATGTATATTACATGTACTGCGATTTTATGTTTCATCTTTATAATTTAACGTACTTTTAAATTAATATATTTTATTTTATACTCTTTTCAACAATTATTTCTATTTTATGTTTCATTTTTTCGCTTTTTTATTTAGTTAACTATATTTATATATCAATAAGATTTAAAATAATTATATTTATATTTTTAAAGAGAACTTTTAACATATTTAATCTTTCTTCTATATTCTCCGTTACGTGGTATATGACTCTAATAAAACCTATTAAATATTTTCAAGATACCAGTGCAACGCATTGGATAGTGCTAGTAATATCTAAATGCCTTAATTAAAATCTTGCAGTTTATTATATATACTCGAGTGCTCTTATTTAATAAGATTAATTGTCGGGAAACGTAAACATAAACGGAGTGGAACTTTAAAATTTTAATCTAAAAGTTGATCGCTTGCTTGCAATTTCTATTCATAATCTATAGGATGTTTAAGTACGAATGATTTAATGTTTTTTTTGAAACATTTGAGCCACTTGCAAACGTACTTCGTGCAACAAGTCTCTCGATCTCTTTTGAATTTTCAATATTCCAAATTAGCAGTCCTATAGAGAATAGTGCACACCAACCTCGATCATGATCAAAATAGGGACGATGCTAGTGCTATATTTTGTATTTAAACTCTAGAGTTAAGTGTATGATCATGAATTTGCTATCAATCATCCCATGAGGTTTGAACCCCTCCCTTATATAGCTAAGGGGTTTGAATCCTTTGTCCTATGTAGGGAATAATTTGATTTCTTCCTTGCATAGAATTTTTTGGTTAGAAAGGACGCCTTCTAGTCTGTCCAAAATTCCTTTCTGATCAACCCTTCTTACCAGAACCTTTATCCAAATCCTTTAAAATATTTTCATGAGATATTTATTTATTAATAATAAATAAATTATTCTAACAATTAATTACTTCATTGGACTATTATTTTTAAATTTGGGCTCAATTAATAATTCATAATTTAAGTAATGCTCATACACGTGTAACATGTGTCACCTAGGACACGTACCCCACACGTGTCATAGTGCACGTGTTGCCCCACCACCCTTGTGGTTGGTTCGATCAACTCATCCAATTGATTTTAGCGTAGACCCTCATGACCGGGTATTTGTGTGTGACATAGGTTCTTTATTAATTAATTAATTAATCAGTTCACAGATCACACGCTACCATAGTCTAGTGACCCCTAGTTGAATAAGAATGTATCTATTCGAAAGAAGCTTTAAGTCAATGATTATATGTGAAGTACGATCCTTCTACAAACCTATATCTCGATCAAGATTTAGGAGAAGAAAATAATCAGAACCTTAATAATTTCGATCTTAGAGTTAAGTTCGTTTCGTATTCATTTGATCTCGATCCATTATCTTGGCCAAGGACTCCAAGATGAAATATGAACAATTTATACAATAAGAGATCATCTTGCTACAACAAGAGTAAGTCCTTTATTGATTCTCACATGTTTTCATGTGTCACTTTTGTGATTCCAATATGAGCCGTAATTCAGCTGTCTTGAACGACATCCTTTTAGGCTTATACATGAGATTACATTGTAAGCTCACACAGAGTATCGATAGAATCTCAACTCTAAGGACTAATCAATCATATCATTGACTCGTGAGATATTTCTAATTTGGTAGTTTTTATTTCTAGAAATAAAAGTTATCTTTTCCATTTAGGAATCTTCTCACACGGTTTACTAGTTCATTAAGAACAAGCTCGTCGCCATGTATCACGCACGTATCAACCATGCACTTTATACCACATGAAACAAGTTGATTTTTCTTAAGGGCGCAATTACACGAGAAAATCTTAAGCGAGTCAATTTGACACTCCTATTGTCTGTTAGACTCATCGACTTAGTGATTTCTAATATTTGCTTGTATGATTATGGCACGTTTCATGAAACACTTTAGCTAGATTGATTCTTATAAGCTTGATAGATCATTGGACTTTTTATACATGTGCAGTTAACATTAAGCAAATATGCAATCAAACAAGAGCTAAAAGATTGTCTTATGATCAAATTAGTTCGTTCATTACTCAAGATTGTCTATGATTTACAAAGAAAAGCACTAAGCAGATTACAATATCGGCTCTTAGGACACTATTCTTAACACTAATTCCACATTCTCTTATCATTTGATCATTAGTGTGCATTATCCCTAATCTTTGAATTAGTGTGACCCTAATATTTAAAAAATGTCACACTTAACCCTTTTTATCAAACTTTAACCATTACTTACTCTTTTGTCAGGGTAACTCAAATTTCAAGGCCATCGTCATCGTATTTGCCTCTCCAAGGTGAACAAAGCCCATATCCTAATCGACCTTACTCGCCGCCAGAATCCACTGCAAAGCTTCACCCGTCGTGGATCAACTTTTTTAAAAATATACTTAATCCATGCATTATAAGAGAGAACTAATAGGGGTCTGTTTGTACAAATGGATCGGATTTCCGGTAGGTTGAGGGCTATTCGGTTAAAAAGTGCCCTAATTTGCTTTTTTATTTTTTTTGTTAATTGTGGGGTCTATTTGCTGCCCAAAAAAGTTAGTGTACCAGATAGACTAAATTGAGGGAGATGGTATACCAATTTTATAATTTTTCCTGATAAAATAATTGACACGCTGTCACTTATGCATATGTCCCGCTGCCACGTTGAAAACATACGTGGAAAATGAGATTTTCGGTTGACCAATGTCCTATAATCTCGTTGAATTTAAAATTGATGTTCTAAATCTGTCAACACCCATAACTCTATCTACAAATTTCAAGTGGGTCCATTCGAATGGAGGGATCGAACAAATTTCCCTTTTCAAAATCTTGTTTACTGTGAACAAATGGAAACATCATCATTAAGAAAATTATTTTATCAAAAAATATGGTAAAAAAAAACTTGAAACATATGCCTGAGCAGAGGATTATGACTACGTATGGCGATGAGTTTCCAAAAAAAACTTGAAACATATGCCTGAGCAGAAGATTATGACTTTACGTATGGCGATGAGTTTCCAAGTTACCTAGTTTTGATTATGAGGTTCAGTAAATAAAAAGAGGAGAAAGAACAAGGTGGTTGTCTGGCAGATGCATTAAATATCTAAAGTTTATTGTCAGACAATCACTATGGTTGTTCCAATTTGGTGAAATAGCCGAATACTCATCAGCATGGTGATGTCTTGTCTGAAATTTTATAAGCTAAGACTCTCTTGAATAACCTTATTTTTGTTTTCAAGAATATCAATACGAAGATGGTTTTTTTTTTAGGCAAAAGATAGGATTTGAAAAGGAAAATCAAAGAAATTGAAAGATGATCAGCACGACGCTACATCACATGTGATGGATATTAATCTAGGATTACTTAAATATATAGAGGGAAAATTGGAGAATCGGGATATTAAAACTCTCAAACTTGCGTTTTACCGGTTAGAAAAGGAAATGTGTGAAACTCTCAAACGACGCTACATCACATGTGATGGATATTCTAGGATTACTTTCTCCAACAGTTAATTTACCTGTTAGAAAAGGAAATGTGTGAAACTGAAAATTTCATTTTCTCCAAGCTCAGTATTGGTACACGTATATGCCACTTATATATAAGGTTCATACCGAATAATTAATTGACACGTGTCCTAACCCACAGCTGGCACTTAACAACTATACAACTAATCTGCAACTGTAGCACGTGAACAAAGCGGTAAAAGTGAAACTGTAAACTACCAAGATTATTTATAAACTAATTACAAAGCACCCCCCTCAAGGTGGATGGAAAATATCTTTGACAGCCTTCTTGACCAAGAGTGAGTGAAGTTGCGGGGCAAGTAGAGCTTCAGTGAAAATGTCCACTAATTGGTGGAGTGAACGCACTGGTAAAAGCTTGATGAATCCAAGAGATACTTTATCACATACGAAGTGACAATCCACCTCAATATGTTTGGTACGTTCATCGAAAATAGGGTTTTCAGCCAAGTGTACAACAGCCAAATTATCGCAATATAGTGCTATAAATCCTTGTACAGAAACTTGGAAGTCCTTAAGAAGTTGAGCAACCCACACTAGTTCACTTGTAGCCATCTCAAGTGCCCTATATTCTGCTTCAGTTAAGGATCTGGAGACAACAGACTGTTTCTTTGATTTCTAAGAAATCAAAGCATTACGAACAAATACAAAAACCAGATGTAGACCTTTGTGTGTCTTGACATGATGCCCAGTCAGCATCCACAAAAGCATTGAGCTTTAAGTCATTATTTGATGGGAAAAAGATACCTTGTCTAGTTGTACCTTTCAAGTATCTTAACAAGTGATGAACTGCATCAAGATGAATGGAATGAGGTTGTGAAACAAATTGACTCAACTTGTTCATAGAAAAACAGATATCAGGTCTTGAGAGTGTGAGATACAATAACTTCCCTATGAGTTTCCTGTAAGAAGTTGTGTCTTCTAATTTCGTGTCTTCAAAAGAATTGAGTTTTAAATTGGGATCCATAGGAGTATCTGCAGGTTTAGCAGCTAAATAACCAGTTTCTTCTAATAGTTGCAGAGTATATTTCCTTTGACTCAGTACAATACCCTCTTGAGACCTTGCAATCTCTAAGCCAAGAAAAAACTTGAGAGGACCAAGATCTTTTAATTTGAAATGAGAGTGTAGGAAGGTTTTTAGAGTAGTGATCAGAGAAGGATCAGGGCCTGTGATGATAATATCATCAACATAAACTAATAAGATAAAAAAGTCAGCTCCAGAACCCTTTGTAAACAGAATAATCAGATTTAGACTATTGGAAACCATATTATTGCGAAGATGTAGAAAACTTGGCATACCACTGTCTTGATGCCTGTTTCAAGCTATATATACTCTTGTTAAGTCTGCAAACCAGTTTTTCAATGGAAGAAGCTGTAGTGGAAGAACAATCATACATCTGAGGAAGATCCAAATATACCCCTACAAGCAAATCTCCATTGAGAAATACATTATTGACATCTAACTGTGCAAGATCCCATCTACTTGCACTGGCTAATGCCAACAAGGTTTTGACAGTAGCCAACTTGGCCACTGGAGAATATGTGTCCATAAAATCAATGTCTTCCAACTGACTATAACCCTTGGCAACTAGTCTTGCCTTATAATGTTCTAGAGTGCCATCTGACTTAAATTTAGTTCTGTACACTCATCTACAATCTATGGAGTGATGATGAGGAGGCAAAGACATAACTGTCCATGTATTATTCAATTCCATAGATTGTAATTCTTCTTTCATTACTTGTCTCTATTCAGGAGATAAAACAGCTTCTTGGTATGTCTAAGGCTCTGTGTAAGAGGATATACTGAGACAAAAATGTCTATGTTGAGGAGACAACTTATCATATGAAACATGATCAGAAATAGGATATATTTGAAAAGAGAATTCTTTGGAGTTGACCCTCTCAACAAGTTACAATGAGAATTTTCAAGATAAGAAGGTGGTTTAACCACTCTAGAAGATTTTCTAAGAGGAATAGAATCAGTGATAGGACCAATATCAGAAGCTGAAGGAAAAGAAGCACTAGGTGTACTTGATGGTGATGAAGATGATGACACTGGATGTGGTAAAGTAGAATCAAGAGAAAGCTCAAGAAAATAACTGGAAGAATCTGTATTATCATGTAAAAAAGGGAAAATGGTTTTGAAAGACTATATCTCTAGAAATAAAAACATCTTTGGTGGCTAAATCCAACATTCTATAACCCTTTACCCCTGGTGGATATCCTAAAAAGACACACTTGTTGGCCCCTGGAGTGAATTTATGTCTCTATGAAGGCAAAATGGAAGCAAAAGCTAAACAACCAAAGGCTTTGAGTGATGTATAATCAAAATCATTGTTGTAAAGCAACTGAAAAGGGGATTTATGATTGAGATTAACTGAGGGAGTTCTGTTGATTAAGTAGACAGCAGTAAGAACACAATCAGACCAAGATTTGATTGGAACTTTTGATTGAAAGTATAAAGCTCTAGCCACATTAAGTAGATGTTGGTGTTTTCCTCTAATGCACCGACACTTCTAAAAATATCATTTTACCGTGTTGTGTTGTGTCGGACACCCGTGTCCGACATTGTGTCTGACACGTCTCACGTGGAAAATTCACAAAAAAAATTCGTATCGCCGTATCCGTGTCGTGTCGTGTCGCCGTGTCCGTATCCGTACAACATAGGTGTTTTATTTCCACTACTGAGTTTTGCTGAGTTCTTTTTACATATGAAAACTGATGCACAATCCCATTTTCTTTTAAGTAGTCTGTAAAGGACAATTCAGGTGCATTATTTGACCTAAAGCACTTGATTTTGGTATGGAATTGTGTTTGGATAAATGTGCAAAATTGGGGAATCACAAAACATCAGATTAGGATTTAAGCAAGAATATCCAAGTAAATCGAGTATGATCATCAACTATGGTCAAAAAATACTTGAATGGATTATTGTGAGCCTGATTAAAGGGTCCCCAAATGTCAGCATGGACAGTGTCAAAAGCTGAAATGGATTTGTGTTGATTACAGGTGAAAGAAAGTCTTTTTTGCTTAGCTAAGGGACAAATAGTGCAAGGAATAGAAGGTACAGTTGCACTAATCAATCCTAAAACAGTTTTTAACTTGTCTAGTACATGGAATGGAGCATGGCCTAGCCTAGCATGCCATGTGGAAGGTGATACAGTGTTAACACGAGCATTAACAGTGTTATTACAAGAATAAGTTGTATCTAGAATGTATAATCCATCTTAAAGCTCAACCTTTCCAATCATCACTTTCAAGGTTGAATCTTGGATAAAACATTGATGAGAGTGAAAAGAGATGGAAAGATTAGATTGTTTGAGTAGTTGGTTGATGGAAATAAGATTGAAAAGAAATTGAGGTACTAAGAAGACATCAGTAAGTGTAACAGAGGGATGAATAAGGACAGATCCTTTGTATTGAACCTTAAACACATAACCATCAGGCAACACCGCATGTGCATCAGACACAGATTTAATATGAGATAACAAATATTTGTCATAGAAAATATGTTGACTAGCTCCAGAGTCTAAAATCCACTTATTGCGCTCAAATGTACTTGAAGTGGAAGCAGACAGAGATATACCTATAGCTGATTGCTGTTGAGTGATAGAATCGGTACCAGAACCTCCAGTAGAAGAAGAAGCATTCAACTGCAACTGAGAAGACAACATAGACGACAACGATTGATATTGAGATTCAGATAGAGAGAGTTCAGGAAAGCATTAGAACCTCCAGTAGTTGCAGCTTTAGTTGCAGCTTGCTTATGTATTGAATGTGACTCAGTAACTGTGGAATTATGCATTTGAGTCACTTGACTGACTTGAGCAGGCTGATGAATGGAAGAGGATTTTGCCCTAGGCTCTGAAAAATAAGCAGAAGGGTAACCATAGAGCTTATAGAGGCTGTCTATAGTGTAATTATCACGACGATAGTGAGCACACTCTAATTTTCCACATTCCCTGTCGGAAAATTGACCGCGACCACTAGACCGGCCTGAGAACCAAGAAGCTCCACCCCTGGAGGAAGAAGAACCACCACGAGTAAACGAAGAACTAGATGTCTTCACTGTAAACGCCATGAGAGCAATTGTTGAAGAAGAAGCAGTGCTCAACTCACGTTGTCTTTCCTCTTGCAAAACTAGGGCGAAAACTTTGTTGATAGTGGGCAACAGATCCATCATAAGAACTTGGCTCCGAATGAAAGCATAAGATTTATTCAATCCCATAAGGAACTCCATGACATATTCAAACTGATAAAATGTACAGAGGTCACGAACACCATTACAGGAGCAGAGATTGCATGTACATACCGGTCTATAATTCAAAAGTTCTTCCCAAACAGCCTTCAATTTGGTGAAATAGATGCTAATAGGAGATGTTCCTGACGTGTTGACAACAACACCTGCCTCAATTGGAAGATGCGAGGGACATTCGATTGCTGAAATCGATCACGGAGATCTATCCAAATATTCCTCGCGGTATCTGAAAATAGGATGCTAGATGCAATCTCCTTAGAGACGGAGTGGATGATCCATGAGATCACCACATGATTGTTCTGATCCAGAAAGTACTACGAGATTCCGACTCAGAGGGAAGCGGAGCAGTGATAGAGCCATCAACAAACCGTTGTTTGTTCTTCACGGAGAGGGCAATCAATATGGAATGACTCCAAGTATGATAGTTGTCGTCGATGAGCTGTTGATTGACCAAACCAGAGTTGAAGTTCTCAGATGGAGAGAGGAAATCAGGATCGTCAGATGAAATCGAAGAAGCCACACCGGAAGTACCACCAGAATTCATGGCGAATTGAGACAAATTAACAAAAAACTTCAGAATGAAAAGACAGCAAAGTTGCCGGAAAATAGAGAGAAATCCACCGAAAAAGCCCCCGGATCGCGATCAAAAGAGCGAAGAAGAGATCTCAACGGCTACCATGTTAGAAATGGAAATGTGTGAAACTGAAAATTTCATTTTCTCCAAGCTCAGTATTGGTACACGTATATGCCACTTATATACAAGGTTCATACCGAATAATATACGACACGTGTCCTAACCCACAGCTGGCACCTAACAACTATACAACTAATTTGCAATTGTAGCACGTGAACAAAGCAGTAAAAGTAAAACTATAAACTACCAAGATTATTTACAAACTAATTACAAAATTATCCTCTAACTCTAAAATATTTGCATTTTTGTATAAAAACTTGCTGGAAACATGACAGTTTAATTATTGAGTTTAGTTGATTTCGCGATTTCTTGTAGGAGAAAATATTTCTTGAGGGAGTTTGAGAAAATATGGAGAGAAATTGGCGTAATTAATGAGCAAATTGGATTTTCTTGAAGCGCACTCACGCAACAAAGTAGGATAATTGAAATTCTTGGGAAGTTCTCATATATAACTAGGTCTCCTCTTTGGATTGGGCTTTCCACAGAATTTGAACATTCTCATATACAATTCTTCAATCATCCCTTCCGTGGTGGCTAGTTTGAATTTGCAATCTCAATCATTTAATATATGACAATTTTTAGAAGTTTTAGTGAATAAGAAAAAAACAAAGATTGAAACGCTACAATGGTGCGAACGGTTTCATAAATTAAGAACGAGTAATTTTGCATCACAATACAAAGATTACAAAAATAATAATATATAATAATGAAAATTATTTCATCAATTCATATACAGGAAGAAAATTTTCACCAATATATATATAGAAAGAAGCGCACCTTCGTAAGAGAAATATATGATTACATATTAAATCTTAAACCCCACAATAATCCTTAATAGGACACTTTTTCCCCCTACCCTCACTGTCATAAAAGTGAAGGAATTTGTAATGATAAAATGGCTTAAATTGCAAAGGATGATCATCATCAAGAAGTTCCTCCGGGACTTGTACTTCAATATCCTTAACAAATGAAAACAGCCCAAGTGAGTATCTTTCTTCAGTTCCCTTCATTATAACCCGATGAGTTGAAGCTTCTATTCTTCCATTAGTCCATGCCTAAATACAGGGAGGGGGGCTGGGATGGTTAAATTGACCTTGAAACATATATAAATGTAGTAAATAGATATTGAGAAAATAAATATATATAGTTGTGTTGCATCTTTGTTACCCTCACAAATTCACACGCCTGGTGTATTAATGAGTAATTAAAATAAGTAACATGTGGAGATTAATTGATTATGCTATGAAAATAAATTAAATTCGTTATTTAAGAGCAACGGAAGATGTAACACAGTTTTATAAGAAGTATTGTGATTGTGTACCATGCAAGCATCACCCGCCATGACAACGAAGGAGGAGGGAGAGGGCTCCACCGGTATCCAGTCACCATCTTTCGTCTTAATTTCGAGGCCCTTTACTTGGTGCTGGTGGAGAATGGA
>JBBMKE010410149.1:0-11692 GCA_037834125.1 Lippia alba | reverse complement strand
ATATATTTATTATTTTTTATACAAAATTAATAAAAAAGTATAATATTTATTATATATATTCAATAAATATATATTATATATAAAAATATATTAAATTATTATAAAAACTAAGTTTTAATTAAAATTATATATAAAGAGGTCGAGCCTCGAGCCGAGCCTTACCTTAGTCGAATCGAGCTCGAGCTAGGAAAAAATGCTAAGGCTCGGCTCGTTTGCATCCCCGGACTAGACAAATAGTAAAATCTGGATTCGAGAATTTTTGTTCTGAAATTTTCGTTTTTGCTTATGTAGTATATGCATATTTGTTTCATAAATTTATGGTAATTGTTAATTAATTCAATAGATCATTTTATTTGTACTTTTTATGTCATTTAACTATAATGGTACATGTTCAAAACTATATATAACAGCAACTGCGATTTGGGGACCAAAATGGTATTTTACATTATATAGAAGCACCTAATCTTTATTGTCAGATTCATTATAATATCAATGATTTAATTTTGACTAACATTTGGTGTCTTACGATATATTGCTCGAAGCAGAGACAGAGCTACAACCCCCCTAAATTTTGAAAATTTTCATTTTTTCCCCATAAGTTTTGAAAATTTTCATTTATCACCTAAATTTTTTAGAAAAATTTTATTTTTGCCCCCCCTAAATTTTAAAAATTTTCGTTTACTACTTATATATTGAAAAAAATTTATAATTTTGTCCCCCTAATTATAGATTTTTTTCTTTTATTGTAAAATAAATTACGATTTCACTACTACTGAAAAATATTATTGATATTACGAATTTTTCGGCCCCCTAGTTGCAAATCCTGGCTCCGTCCCTGGCTCGAAGAATATGAGCAGAGAAGCAGTTATCCAAATGCGTAGGCCAATCGATTGCAGAGCACAAGTTGATGAGTAGATACCACACATAGTAGACGGGGACGTGCACCTCATACATACATATATATTTATATATTAAATATTGTCCGTCGAAACTTTAAAGATGTAGTGTTTAATTTATAATAATTTGGCCTAACGTATCCCCAAAAGTTCAAAACATATTCTACTCTCGATCTGTCTCTCCATACATAGATATTTCAATTCATCCAGTTTGTCTCTCTTCAAAAATGTGTTATATATTCAATTTATAATAATTTGACAATTTTCCCTCAATAGTTAGCTTTTAAAAGTGAGTTAGGTCAAATATATTATTCATCAACTTAATATTAATCTTTATGCACCCGTAACATTGATAAGTAATCAATTTTGTTACACCCGTTGTTATTCATCCAACTTATGTGGAATTTGGATTGTAAATTCAATCTCTTTTGCGCTATGCAAATTTATTAATCCAGATATTAATTAGAAGTTGGGTAGTCGGATAGAAATATTACCATAATCAAATTTACGATCAAGATCATAAATAAGATACCCAATTTGGGAGTTGGCTAATTCTGCAATACACTTGAAATTATAGAAGAACAAAGGGATATCCAAAACTTCATTTTCTTGTTGACTATAACAACATTCATAAGTAGTCCATTCTCTTATTAGTAGTTGAAGTAGTAAAAGAAGGCATAAGTGAAGGGATTGAGTGGTTCTGGTATTCTTCAAACTCGCATCATTGCGTCACCCTTTACATATATATATCTAGATTCTAGGGTGTATTGATCAATTTGTGATGGGACGACTATTTCTCTCGTTACTTTGATAGATTTAGCTTAAACACACAGTTATACGATACTTATATGTTGTGTTAATTTGGGCTGTAGGTTTTGAAAGTTTTGATGTGTTTAATTTAAGATAATTGTAAACTAATTAATATTTGTTTGAACAATTTTCAACCACTAAGGGCCTTTGGAGTAGTTTAATTCGTGACTATCTTGAATTAGTTCCTTGATTATTTACTGATTACTATGAGGTATATTTTGGATTTTTTTTTTTTTATTTTTCATTACTTTTGTTTCATGTTCCATTGTTGGGGCGTGAGTAATTATAACTCGAACTTGACTCAACAAAATCGGTGCAATTAGGTAAATATTCTATACTTATTATTAATTGATGAAAATTTAAGGAGTGAATGTTATCAATCAATTCTTTTTAAGCAGCAGATACGGACTAAACTAGTTGCCGACAATTTCCATCTCCCTATCTAAACCTTCCGATTGGCTCTCCCAGATAATATAACCTCATCTTTTCTCATCTCATGGTCAATCTTAATCAAAGTACGTGCTACATTTTTGCCTGGGCAATTAATATGCTTGAAGGTGCATTCTCATGGTATATTTTGAGCAATCTATGGCGATCCTCAATGGGATGTTTAGTCACTTTTGTTTTTTTTACAATCAAATTAGTATAACACTGAATCTTTAAATAAAATTATTAAATTGTATATAACTTTTAAGTTTTGAACTACATGAGTGCGACTAAAGATCTTTAGGAAAATATATACATGAAGTTTAACTTGACAAAATAAATGGTTTAAAACATTGAATTGTTTAATGAGGCAATAGTAAAGCTTGGAGAAGAGAAAGGAAAATATGGACTAATTTAGATGCGTAGATGCAAATCATTATGCATGAAAATGGTTTTCATTAATGGTCCACAATACATAGACCCTAAACGTCTCATGATGAAAAGAGGACTATCTCAAGGATAAAGTTCCTCAGCTGAAATTGACAACAACTCTAATCACCCATACTTACTTTTTCTTTTGGTCACAAGAACTCTCTAATCACCCATGCCCGTCTTTGGCAGCATAAGCATATGCTAGAATTTGATCGATAGAGGTTTCGCTTTCGAATTTATGAGACCGAGGTATATAATAGAAATAGCATAATATGGTAGTATTTGTAAATTCTTTTGTATTTGAAATGTATAATTAAAGACTTTTGCAAATAATTGAATCAGTAAAGGTGGTGAGTATTTTTTTTTATTATTTTTTTTTTAAAGTTAAAAGAAAAATAATATGGTCGGGGATTTTGGGAAAAATGTTAAAAATCAATTTTATCAAATTTAATAATTTTATTTATAAAGATTAGATCTAGAAGTCAAAAGCATGTCTCTAAGTGCTTTTAAATTGATGCAATTTATGTTTATTTAGAATAAATTAAAGAATAGTTTTCAAATACTCTCATAATGCTGAAATTAAACTAAAATTACAAATCACTTATTTTAATTTTAGAGTATGAGACCACTAGATAAGTTGCGGAGACAAATTATATTCGAGCTTTCGGAATCATCAACATTAACATGTATTTATATATGTTTCATGATTCAAAACTGAGCAAGAATAGTTCAGGAGAATACACATATCTATGTATTTTTTTTTTTGTTTTTTGGTAAAATAAATTATTTTTGGTGCAAGATAAAATGAATTATAATTATATATGAGTGAATATGAGACATAAAAATTAATATAAGTGGTTTTGAGAATAAGTAGACATTCTAGTTGATTTTCTTGAATAAAATTTAGATGAAGAGTGAAGCAGATGGTAATTTAATTTGGAGTACAATGATAACCTTTTTTGATATAACGTCCACAATATGATTGACTGTTGTACTAAAATTGATACAAATTGAAATCAAAATTAATAATAACAAAATCGAGACAAAAATAAACAAATTAAATAAATGATAATTATTGTCCCTCTCTTTTGGGGCCTTGAACGTATTGACCCTATTATTTAAATCGAACAATTCTTTTATTGTTAATGACAAATCATTCAATTGATGTTATACTATTTTAATTAAATATTTTGTATTTAAATTTTGTAGTACTCGATTAAAAATTAAAAAAATTATATTTTTAATTATCCAACTTTTGAGAGAAAAAACATAAATAAGAAAGGATTATGAGGATGTGCAAAACAAATTTCATGGATACGAAGGGAAGTTGAAATGGATATTAATGGTAGTTTTTCAAGTCAATTGGTAGCTAGTTTTAGGAGTAAAAGTTCGAAAATAATGTCTTTTTTTTTTTTACCAAAGTACATAATAAAGATTAAATCAACCAAAAAAAAAAACATAACAAAGATTAAAAGTTGATGTTAATCGAAGTCCGAAGATAAATGTGGGGTACATCACGTGCGGTTACTTCTGTCTTCTGCCATACCCACTGTAAAATTTGTAACGAAAACTTGGGGAATATTTATACTATTATACATTTATACTATTTTACATAGTATACCTAGTTGATCACAATTATTTAATTTTGAACAAATAATTTTTTATTTTTAGAAATTCCGTCAACAAATACGTCTCGGATGCAAGGGTTGGAGAACCTGATAACACAACCTCTCGAAAAAGTACAAAATATTTTACGTACCAAATTTCATATATATCACTACACACTCAAATATCAATCGAATCATGTGTTAGTATCTTATTGATATCGAGATTCTTGCTTTTAATACACATCAAATGTGTGAGAAACTGAGAATACAAGCAAAAATCCTGTCACTACAAATACATAGTGCATTTATTATAACAACTACATAAATTTTTAATTTATATTATTATTGATTTATCTAATATTTTATATCAGGAAGAAAAACTTCAACTTAGTTCATTTTTTTTTAACCCTCTCTTAAATTGGAGCTGCGCACTTTAACCAAATTTTTATGTGTTCTTTCGCGTGCTATTTTCAGACACATCAGTATACTAAATTTTTGCACGATCAAAACTCATAGAAAATAGATTTTCATTTTCTCTTTCAATTAACAACAATTTGGAACGTGAAATATCGTTTTCAAGGTCAATCTCTTATTATTCTTTTTTAAGAAGAAGTGATGTGTATAACTAATTAAAATATAGCTAACAATAATTTTTGTTTAATAAACACATGGTATGAAAGGATGTTTCGCCATTTTTGTCAACCTCAAGTATGATGGCTAAATATATAATAATTAATAAGTATAGGGTCCTCTTGGTTTCAATTAATTAATCCTACAAGATGTGTACCAGTGTACGTGGACATCTGCCTAACTTCTATATTTGTCTGTTTCAATTAGGTTTGTAATTAATACATGACCGAATATTCAATCCGGCTAGAGCTAGTCCTCCAATATTATATAGTTATGTCATAATTTATAAAATAAATGTAAGAAAAATCTAGTAAAATATCAAAAATGCAAGATACATTTATATATTAAAAATTAATATAAAAGATTTTATGTTTTGTAAAAACGAGTAACAATAATCCTCACACCCTCCAAATGAAAATAGTAATGTATGTTGTTGGCAAAAATGTAATTTTTCATATGCAAATTAAATTTGAATTTTTGTGCGATTCAAATGACGAGTGATCGAGTGCTTTTATTACTCGTTTTTGTAAAACATAGTTTTTCTTATACTATTTTTTAAAATATAAAATTTATTTTATTTTTTCAATATTTCTCAGGATTAATTTCCCAATAATTATCTCCATAATTTATCTAAAACTAAACAAGATAAACAATTATCAGAAATTCCCACTTGTTGTCTCGTGTTATTCACTGGCCCACTGCAATATATAAATCAACCCTTGAACTAATGGAAATTTTGTGTCGGAAAAAATGTCATTAAAGTAAGACGTTTTTTTTTAGAGCGATGACATTAATTGATCATACACCATAATAAAAGTAAAGTCATTTGGTTTTAAATATATCTATTTAATTTTGAGTTGGAGCTAAATCAGTATTAAAGTGTAAAATTAAACTTCATCTACCTAGTGGCGAACTCAATAATTTGATTGTGAGACTTTTAATAAAACTATCGTAACGTTAAGATAATTAAACTACATGATTAAGTGATATTTAATATTTATTTTTATCGACAAACATCAAGAAGTTAAAATATATTATTTAGTAGTATTTAATATTTATTTCTTATGATAGAGATGTTACGTAAAACGGACAATCCATTATATAAAATTAATATTAATTTAGATTTGTATCGATCAAATTAATATAATGAGGAGACGCTTGTTTTAGGTTTATCCTGTTATTTTTTTTGATCTGTCAGAGTTTCTCCTCACTCAATTGAGTAAAGACTAATCTTTAAAAAAATAAAGATTAATCTCTCTTTATTACTAGAGTAACAAAGAGCTTAAGGGAAATTAATTCAATTCACGTTATACCATACAATCATCATATCACAAAGGATCCTTGTTTATGGAGTTTTAGTACAACTAAATTCGTCTAAATCTCAAACTCTTGGTACGATATTATCCTTTATCTTCTAACCGGAATATATAACATATAATATTATATTTATGATATACAATTAGTGTTTCGGAAGGAATACCTTCCAATAAATTAAAATCCCTATTTAAATATAATTTCGAGCTAAAAGACATAATCATACAACATAATCACACGTGTTGTATGATCAATTGAACTGAACATGTACAGTGATTTAGAATTTTCTTTTATAAGATGACAAATACCACCATGACTTTGGAGTTATACAAGAAAAATTACATCGAAACATGAACATTGCATTGACATTTTTCCCTCCTAGTTAGGCTTTTCATGTTGATGCATAATTACAGACACATATACATAGATGGGGTTGGCAGCTTCTTGCAGCAATGATGACTCCTCTTTTGCCATCATTACCATTCTTGAATATGTATAAGCCCACCACATGCCTACATATTTAATACTAGTTTTCGACAACTACTATACACATGTATAAATAGGGTAATTCCACTCAACCACCCTCATATTTAACTTAATTACAATTCAATCTCTATTATTTGTATATTTATAATGTAGTCTTTAAATTTTACATTTCATTTGATTTTTCTGACGTTCGTTAAAATTACGTTAATTAAGTTAGTTAATTGTTCTTTGCAAATTTCAAGAAATACAGGAATCTTTTTGTTATTCAAAAGAAACTTTTAGAGATGTATTTATAATAAATTCAGATGCAATTCGGGAAGGATAACTGATCAACCTAACGGACGTCAGGGACCTCAAACGAAATGTAAATTTTAGGGACTACATTGTAAATATGCAAAAAATAGGGACTGGATTGTAATTAGGCCAAACTTGAGTAGTTGAGTGTAATTTTCCCTATATACATATATACCAATACTTCCCTTCTCACGCATATATATGCACATATTATATACTTTAATTTCATAATATTCATCAAACCAAACATAACATTTTCTTACAAGAATCGAACCTCATCAAAATGTGCAATGGAACTAACCGTGAATGGACACAACTTCTTCACTTTTGCCCACAAAAGCGAGTTTCGCTAACAAGATTTCATGCTCTCAGGCTTTCGAGGTAATTAAGAATTTGAGATATATACCATATATTATTATTAATAATTCGTGTATATGTATGAAGTATGAATTCATGGTGTTTATGATTTAGGACGAGGAAGCTCCGATTTAGTCGGGAGAAAAAGCTGCATATGAAGCTGAAGAATCTGAAGCTGTACATGGAGAACGTGACCATAATGGAACAGAATGAAAAGCTGAGGAAACAGGCTATTAAACTCCACCAGGAAAACCTTGCTTTGATCTCTCAGATTAATCAGAAGAGATGATTAATCCCGTCGTGGAGCCGAGATTCTTGGGTCGAACTTCACTTCTTGATAGTTAGGGTGTTCGGAATAGTCGCAATCTCTAGCCTCCGCCGTTCATATTATATACGTATGAGTAGTTTTAAAGTTATGGAGTTTATCGACATCCTTGACTTATATGTGGATCCGGATCTTCTTTATGGAATAACAGTTAATTAGATTAATCATATGTTGCTGAAGTTATTTCATTTTATTGAATTTGTAATGTAATGCTTCTCTTGGGAATATTTAAGAGAGGTAGAAGAAATTAAAATATATGTGTAAAAGGGAAAAAGAAAAATTACAACTGATATTCTTAGTCATGGGCGATCACTGATCAGGATGAATTAACAGTACTATTCTCACGCCATGCAGTTTTGTGGAATGATTAATGTACTGGAGCTTTCATTTTGGTATATGTTCAGCTTAATTTTTCTTATTTATTGAAGTTACTGCGTTACATTTGTTATTTCTTCTATATTAGTTAGGATTTTGGCTACCTTTAGTATAATTTTATGAAAATGAAAGTAGAATTATACATGAATAGAGTCAGAATTTCCAACGGCCACAAAAATTGAGGCTCCATCTCATAGTTTACATTCGAAATTTGCAGCCGTAGCAGCAGCACCAGTTGCTATAATAATAGTTATTTTTTTTTTATTATTTCTCACTTAATATTTTGCCTTTCGAGATAATAATTTGCAATTTATTTGTGTTCTATTCTCCAAATCCATAGCAAGTGAAGAAATTGTACCGCTCTTTTTTTGAAAAATAAAAACACCAACCTAACTATGTTCTTTTTCACTTTGAGACCTGATGCATATAAAACATCCAAGGTGAAGCTTGATTTTGTTACGATGTGAAACCTGATTACACTTCCGGTGTGATGCATAGATGAAATACCTTTTACATGTTATATGAATAGTAGAATTAAATTGCTCTTTGTAAAAAATCAGTAGTTGAGATTGTAATATTAAGCATTTTATAATTGAGGTTGTAAAGTTAAAAGAATATGTACATAATTCAAGTTTGAAAAACAATTTTTTCTTAAAGCCGAATGTAATTTATTTTTTCGACTAAATTTTTTTTAAGTATTTTCAAGTCCGAAATAAGCGTAACTTCCAATTTTAACACTTAATACCTATACTATTATATCTAATAAAAGAAGTAGATAGTGACCGTTTTGATTTCTTAAATTCTTTTTTTCTTTTTTATTTATTTTTTCAGTTTGTTTTATTCTCTTGCATTTATTTATTAATTAATTATTTTTAATCAATCGAACGACATCTTCTCAATTTTTATTTTCTCTCATTAATTTTAATTTTTTATATGATTTTAATCTTTTTCTTGTCCTCGTATTTTTAAAATTTTTAACTAATATGACCTTCTCTTATACTATTAATGTATTATCATAAGTTATTAATAATTATATTAAAAATGATTATAAAGTATATATTTATATGAAATAAATGTTAATAAATTCATATAATAATTTTTTTTTTGTTTATACACATAATGAGTGTGGGGGAGAATAATTAGTTTAATTTACAAATGCAAATTAAAAAAAAAAAACAAAAACAAAACCCTTAGAAGGAAATAAGAAAATATATAATAATGGCCTTTACTCAAGATGATCAATTCAAAAGAAGCTTTTCGACTTGTGCTCAATTCCGCCGGTTGGTATCTCCGTACCATTTTCTCCGCTCGAGGCTCTTGCTTCTCGTGGGAAAATGTAAAATATAAACTCAGAAAGTCAACTACAAACTCGTGCACTTATTAGTTATTACAACTTTACAAGACAAAATCGATTGTTATTGCATCCCAATGAGGAACTCACCTCTGTATTCTCAAAAGCAAAAGCACAAGGTCAAATATCCTGGCCCTCATCATATAATATTATATAATATCATCCAATTTAGACTTCTAAACAATAATTAAAAGTAATTTTATAGCAATGATGTATGATATGAATATAAAATGGATATGGTGATATAAAAATTTTTTTAAAATTTTTTACATAATAAATATCGAATACAGTGTCTGACATAAATATGTAACACAACACGATATATGTTACAATAAAATTATATTTTTAAAAATATTTGGTACATTTAAATCAAAAAACGAACATTGTGCCCACGGTATATATGCTCCATTTGGCTTGGCAGCTGCATAAAGAAAAAACACCATACCTATAATTATACATTAACAGTGATAATTGTCGTGACAGAAAATGGGATCACATTATAATAGATTATGGAAGCTAGAAACGAAGTCTCTATTATGCCATTTCAATAATTCCTGAGGATTGGTCAAGAAAACCCATCATTACACACAAGTTTGCATCGCAATCTGCCAAGTTGTTTCGGAAAAATGCGTAGTTCGGGGACCAGTTGAAACACCACACAAAGATAGAGATATAACAATAAATTTGTCAAACATTAATAAAGTTGCAAGAATTGTCCAGAAAGTCTACATAACAGACATTCATAAGTTGTAAAGATGTGCTGATATAATATTTGCAAGATTCAAGATTGTTACTACAAGTTTGCAGGCAGCCATGAGGATTAATGTTATGGACTATAATTCACATACTATTTTAAAAAATCATTTTGCCGTGTTGGTCAGACACCGTCCCCGAGTAGGCCTGTAAATGGGTGGGTATTCCCCAGGCCCAGACCCAATTTCTTTTTAAAAACCCAGGCCCATACCCATATATGAGACCCAGGCCCAGACCCAGGCCCAGACCCAATTTAAATTTTTTATGGGTCTGGGTCTGGGTATAGACCCATATAAGACCCAATTACCCATTATTCAAATCCTACCCAATTGATATCCAAATTCATAATTAACAAATTATTTTTTTTAAATATTAATCATTTTAATTTTATCTTATTATATAAAATATATGAAGACATCAAAAAAAATATTTTAAACCCAATTTCGATCCAATTTACTATTTTAGATCAATTTGACCTATTTGTTCCGTTTTTCAACCCGTTCGACCTATTTTGGACATATTTATTCCTTTTTATTCATTTTGGATCCGTTTTTGACCTATTTTACACAATATGAACCCGCTTCAAACATTTTTCGACCCGTTCAGCCTATTTTGGACCTATTTCAATCGTTTTTTGACCCCGTTCGACCTATTTTTAACTAATTTAGCCTGTTTTATTCATTTTTTATATATCTTGGAGCCGTTTCGCACTATTTTGAAGCTTTTGGCCCGTTTTTGACATATTTTACACAATACGAACCCGTTTCGAATGTTTTGGACCCGTTTGACCTATTTTGGACCTATTTCAATCATTTTCCGACCCCGTTCGACCTATTTTTAACTAATTTAGCCTGTTTTATTCATTGTTAATATATCTTGGAGCCGTTTCGCACTATTTTGAAGCGTTTGGCCCGTTTTTGACATATTTTACACAATACGGACCCGTTTCGAACGCTTTGGACCCGTTTGATCTATTTTGGACCTATTTCAATCATTTTCCGACCCCGTTCGACCTATTTTTAACTAATTTAGCCTGTTTATTCATTTTTGATATATCTTGGAGCCGTTTCACCCTATTTTGAAGCGTTTAACCCGTTTTTGACCTATTTTACACAATGGGTTGAACGGATTCAAATGGGTCAAAATGGGTCAACGGATCCAAATGGGTCGAATGAATTCAAATTGATGAAACAGGTCGAAAATGGGTCAAATGATTCTCAATTGATCAGATGGGTCGAACGGATTCAAATGGGTCAAAATGGGTCAAATGGATCCAAATGGGTCGAATTGATCCAAATTGATGAAATAAGTCGAAAATGGGACAAATGAATCTCAATTGATCAAACGGGTCGAACGGATTCAAATGGATCCAATGGATCCAAATGGGTCAAATGGATCCAAATTGATGAAACAGGTCGAAAATAAGTCAAATGAATCTAAATTGATCAAATGGGTCAAACGGATTCAAATGGGCCAAATGGATCCAATTGGGTTGAATTGATCCAAATTGATGAAACAGATCGAAAATAAGTCAAATGAATCTAAATTGATCAAATGGGTCAAACAGATCCAAATGAGCCAAATGGATCCAATTGGGTCGAATTGATCTAAATTGATGAAACAGGTCGAAAATAAG
>JBBMKE010410141.1:0-11693 GCA_037834125.1 Lippia alba | reverse complement strand
TTTTGTTTGTCACCCGTTCGCCTTGACTTGATACGTGTGCGGACTTCCTATTTCGTACACGTGTCGGGTCTTGGTGCCGGGGATGTGATGCCTCTCGTTGGGGTGTTACAATACCGGCTTATGCAATGAATTATTTCCTGCTTCCGGATAATATCATTCAGGAGATGGACTCGTGGGTGTCCCGGTTTTGGTGGAGTAGTGGGGATAAGAGGAAAATTCATTGGTTAGAATGGAGAAAATTGTGTAAAAGCAAAGGAGACGGAGGTTTGGGGTTTTGTTACTTTAACCTCTTTAACCTCGCTATGTTTGCGAAACAGTTATGGAGAGTGATTCAGTCCCCGGAGAGTCTCATGAGTGGGGTTTTGAAGGCTAAGTACTTTCCAAATACGGATATTTGGAGTGCTACCCTAGGACGGTCTTCTTCGTTCATTTGGCGTAGTTTGTTTGCTGCACGCTACTTACTTGCAGCGGGAACGAGGTGGCGTGTAGGTGATGGTAAGTCGATTCATGTGTGGCGGGATAGATGGATTCCCTCGGGGCCGGAATTCCATCCATATTTTCGACAAGGGGCTAGCATAGCTCCGGAGTGGGTGGCGGATTTGCTTCTTCCCGGAACCTTGATGTGGGATGAGACCCTCATCCGCAATGCCTTTCATGAGCGTGACGCACGACTGATTCTGAGTATTCCACTTGGAACTATTCCTCGCAAGGACACTTTAATCTGGTACTACAACAAATCGGGGAAGTTCACGGTAAAAAGTGCTTACAAATTGGCTACTGATATGGCTGATAGAGGCTTCGCCTCTTCTACCACGGCTGGGGATAGTAATTTGTGGAAAGAACTTTGGAAGATCAGAACAATCCCTAAGGTAAAACACTTTTTATAGAGAGCTTGTAAGGATATCTTACCCACTGGTGTTAAGCTACTGCAAAGACATTGCTCGTTGGATCCTAGTTGTAGTTATTGTGGCGAGGTGGAGGACATGAGACATGCTTTAGTTCAATGCCCATTTGTGCGCTAAGTTTGGGCACTTTCACAGATTCCTTGGCATTGGGTGCATCAATTGACCCATAATTTCGCTGGAAGTTTCTGTAATTTACTCGAGGCATTAGATGGAGAGGATGCCAGCAAGGCAGCCACGGTACTTTGGGCCTTGTGGACGTGTGGGAACCAACAGAGATGTGAGAATGAAATTTTCCAACCCCATGAGGTAATCCAGTATGCGTTGCAGAACATGATAGTTGTGGATCCAATTGATATTGATTCACATTTAATTGATGCTTTGCCGGCTGAATGTAATTGGGAGAAACCGGAGATGGGATGGGTGAAGATTAACTTTGACGGGGCGGTGTTCAAAGAGGCTAATGCTATCGGGATCGGTGTGGTGGCCCGTGATTCGGATGGTAATTGTTTGGGTTGGGAGACAAATAGAAAGATGAACACGCTTGATCCGTTAGTGGCGGAAACGCACGCAGCTCTCTCGGCGGTTCTACTTGGGAGGGACTTCCGGTGGAAGAAAGTGGTTATTAAAGGGGATTGCCTTAATCTCATCAATGCGCTTCGTAAGGAAGATTCTGATTCCTCGGACATTGGAAACCTGATAGAAGACATCAAAGCTACTTGCTTTTGTTTCTCCGATGTTCGTTTTTCTTTTGTTAGGCGTGGTGCCAATAATGTGGCCCACCTTCTTACTCGTAATGCGGCTTCGGCCTGCGTTGGTTCTTCGGATTTTCCTAGTTTTGTCTCGGACGCTTTTTTGGCTGATGTAGCTTAGTTTGGCCTCGGGCCTTTCAGTCAAAAAAAAAAGTTAAGTACTTCTGCATCGAATTTGGCGTGATTGAATCAAAATTTATGAGTTTATAAATAAATTAGGAATATTATGATTAGGAACTAAAAGTTCAGAAATTATTAAAGAATAATTAAGAGTTAAGAATGGGTCATAATCGTTGCGTAATAATATTTAAAACTAAAATTCACAAAGAAAGATCAAAATAATAAACTAAAGGATTTTAATATCAGAAGCATTTTAAAGGATTTCTTCTGATGCTTGTAATCTTTGTCCAGTGCTGAACTCTCATAAATCAAAGATGTAGATTTCATCATGTCTATATCCACAGCCACAGGCCTCTTGTGTTCGTTGATAGGCTGAATTAAGGTCCGCGTCTACAAGGTCCGATACATCAACTGTCTTCTACCAATTGATTTGGTTGTTCAAGTTGTAATATAATTCATGTGATTCGGCTGGATTTTTCACGATTGAGTGAGTTCTCAATTTGATTTGGTTTAAGTGAAAAAGAGTTGAATTCAGTAACCATTCTGCTTCTTTTCCAATTTATGACTTAGTATTGAGGGTGGGTTTTGAATTTTTGACAATTTTTTCTTCTGATATATGTATGCTGAGAAGACGTGTAAGCAGTCATTTATTTGGGTTGTTGATGTTGTGAATTTGTCTTTATTTACATACAATTTCGATTTTCATCCCTTTTCTTAAGCATTAGTACAATTTATCTGTTTATATTCCTACAAGTTCTCGTTCGTATACAAAACAAAATTCTAAAGTATCTTTTTGGACCAAAAAAAATAAAGTATCCGTTATAAATTTATTAACAACAAAAGGAACTAAATATGAGAAATTATATTGCTTAAAAGTTAAAACTTTGTTGAGAATGGTATATTCTCTTCTCGTAGTGTAATCAATGTGCAAAACAAAACAAACTCCTATTTATAGGAGTATGACTCAAACAGTGATAAAATTGGAAAGTTGCATGACTTGCATGGGCAAACCATACTTTTGTACTATTTCAGTATTGTCAACAGCGCAACTTTTTAACTTTCTAACACTATCTTCACTTTATTAGCATTTTGTTTCATCTATTCTTTTGTTTTCTCAAACTATAATATAATTTGTATTTACAATCCTTCCTTTCCAGGTGCAAAACAAGGCTTTGAAACATCCCACAGTACTCAAGTCAAGTCTGCAACAGCTGATTGAAAAAGTATCAAGTCTACACTGCTATTTGGCGAAAATTTTTGGAAAATCATCATAATTTTAATAGTCATACCTTTGTAAATAGTAAGTATGTGAATATCAAATATTACGTTCACATAAACCTAATACCTATTAACAAAGATCGTGCACGAAATTGAAGCATACTTGTTCTTATCAAATAAGAACATTGTATAATCATTTTATCATCAAACTGGAAATGAACAAAACAATCCCAAGTATCACTAACATAAAATACAACGAACCAATGCCTATACTAGAGTTTGAACTCCAGGTGTAGAGCAAAGGGACTAATACAAGAATAAAACTACCGAGTAGCCAAGAACCAGCAAGAAAACTGTAAAAGTCGGAAACCTCACTTCCTCCTTCGTTCGCCAAGCAAAAAAGATCATGTCCCATTGACACCATTCTTTTTCCATTCTAGAAGAGATGTCTTAAGGCCATAAATAGATTTAAAAAGGCAGGCGAAGAGTACTTAACGAAGCTCACCAACCCATCAGTGTCCTTGCAACCTTGTCGACGATCTGATTTCTAATGACCATACTTGACAACTGGTAAGTACAGTTTTCCTCTAAAAGGAATCTGTACACTTCCCATTCACGAGCTTCTGCTGAAAACCGTCCAATTTCGGCCTACAAATCCAGAAACTCAGATTAAAAGGACAAAATTACCACAAAAAATTGATAAAAGTCTACCCTAATTACAAAGATGAGACCGTTCTATCTATTTAAGTAACTCAGACTAAAAAGACAAAATTACCATAAAAAATAAATAAAAAAGAGGTGTTCTTGTCGGGGTGTTATTATCCCGTGTCCTCTGAAAGTAAAAAACAAAAAAAAAATGAAAAAATGGAGAGGTTCTTACTGAGAAGATGCAGATCTGAAGACTCTTCAGAGCAAAGGTTACATCATAAAAAACCCGTGGTCTTCCTCTTCCAGATAGCTCCACTGGATTAGCCACCAAAAGCTCCGTGTCTGGACCACGATTTGTGATAAGAACACGTAGTGGGTGAAGCAATTCCAACTTTAAGCGGGAGCAGAGAGCTTCTTGCTTTTCAGGATCCACCATCTTTTTCCCATCGTTGTGACGGGTTAATAGGTCTAATTCTCGGCACCCATTATTAACGGATGAAAATCGACCATGGGCTATCTATTCAAAATTTAAAAGAGAAAAGAAGTACAATAAGCAATATGTAAGTTCAATGTTTGAACAATTCCCTGCAATGCAGAAAATGATGTTGATGAATCTCAAAGACTTTAATAGTGGTATTCCATATGTGGTTCAAAGACTATTGATAGCTTGGAGAAAGTTGAAGAATCAATTGGAACTCCAAAATTTCAAGTTTGAATGTGGCTAATGTATAAGTGGGTAAATTATGGCCAGATACCTAAAGTTCGCCATTATTTTAATAAATACCTTCTCCTACGAGAATGGTCTGAGTGCAACTTGTCCTATATTTTTCAGAGTTGACAGAAGACCCTCATGAAAGAAGAAAGATCAAATTGAACTCTAGTTTTACAAATGATAAATTACCTCATCATACAAGATTTTTACGAGATTTTAATCAAAAAAAAGTTGAAAGTATCCAAAAATTTATATTTTCCGCATGAGAATATTTTCATTTTGTTCTTGTTTCCTATTTTCTTTTTTCCTTTGTCTTGTAACCTCCTTCTCCAATCCACCTGAAACCCCTTACTATCACCAACACCAAACTACCTTCTCCCCTGCATAAAAATGGTACAGAAAAACGTTCAACCTAAACCCCGAGCTAACTCACCATCCAACAGATGAAAAGCACATCTACAAAGTTGTTATTTCTTATATGCATTCACGCTAATATCCTAATATATGTGTGTATATACAGAAACATATTTAAGAATGTGATGATTTATCTATTGTCGGGCATCTTGGAGTGATAGGGTTGTCCGGAGGAGTGAGCAGATTTGGTTCAAACTCAAACTAAGAGGGTTGCTGCGGCAAAGGAGGATAAGGAGTGCAGTTGGTTGGTTCGACTTTTAAAGGGTAAGAGCATCGGTGGCTGAGATTTAAAAGGTGAACAATGATCTTGGCTGTAGTAGCAGGAGGCAGCAGAGGTGAAAGGTGGTAGTGGGTGGGGTGGTGGCTGTGGCGACAGCCGGTGCAACAGTGGAGTATTGGTAGTGGAGTGTAAGAAGTAAGATGAAAGATGGGGAACATGTGTAGATAATATTATACAGATATATACATATATAAGCAAATAAAGAAGTTGCAATTTTAATCATTAAACAGTAACTGGAATTGATAAAAAAATATATCAATTAAGGAGAATAATTACAAAGAAAATCAAACATCCAAGGAGCGAGGGGAATTTGTACCTGGATGTTGCTGTCTTTCAATGTCCGCATTATGTCATAAAGGAAACCCTTATGATCTACACAGTTGATCTGAATTAATGTATGAGCTGGGCTCAAAGAATTGTCAACTTTAACACTTGCCCTTTTCAACTCGGTGAGATAAGGACAAAGAGCTTGTGAGCGAGTTTCCTTGCCCGATGGTGTTGATTTAAATAATTCTTCGATGACAGTTGGAGAAAGAGAAATTCTCTGACCTTTATCATACTGTGGGCCTGCAGGTTGAAGTTCACAACTAATACACGATTCACCAAGAACATCATACAAGTGAGCGCATGTTTCATCTTGCCTCTCTTTTGTATGTAACTTCTCCCTGCAAACACTTGGAAAGGTTACAATCACATAGTATTATTTCAATTTCTTGTATGAACTGTAAATAACCAGACCAGATGATGAGCTATCGAGTAATGTACCTATGATTGAGACTTAGAGTTCAAGAGGGCAGTTGGAGTGATTGAGTGAGAGAGAGAACTAGCTGAAGTTTTGTTTAGGAGTAAGCATAATGAAATTTATGTTATCTTAAGAGTAAGTATATGTTATGATTTAACGTTAAGGATTCATGTCACAGAGCAATCAACAGGAAAATCATGTATCAAGAGAGGATTCTTCTCTCTATTACATTTCCTGTAACGACTTATGGCGATCGTAAATTAATCAATTATCGAAGAGATGATATCTCCTTTTCAAGAAGAGATTACAAGAAAACATGAGGATGGATCTTAAAGTGCACAAATTCGCTTACTAACGTATATATTTTTGCTCAGTGGATAGCATTACATGTCATCAGAGCAATCTTCTACAAAATATATTCTGTAAATTAGTATTAGATAATGATATTATCTAAAATACAGAATGCACATGCACCTTGAATATTTAGCTTGAGAAAATGTTACTATAATTGGATGCCTAATTAGTAACTGGATTGAAAATCGTCTAATGAAATACAATATATCTAATATGTGCAATTCAATCAAGATCTGGGTTTAATTCTCACTCAATGGTTAGAGACTATGAATCATTCGCGCGCGCGCGGGGGAGAGGGAAAAAAGATAATCTTTTGAGATGAACTGCTAGAACTAGGAGAGAGTCAACTTCATGCGCATAAAAATGTAACCAAGTAAGGAAAGAAAGTTGAGGTTGAGCTGTTTCATCAACTAATCATCCCGCAAAATGAGAAGATATCAAGAAACTAGACACAAATTACAATTAAATTAGCAATGAACTGTCATCAAATGGAAAGCCATTATCATCCAAAATGAGCTCATATATTTCTAAAATTTCATCTTTCTTCACTGAAACAAAATGAATTAGCTGTGTTTGCTGTCAAAAGAACTACACATACTGCAGTCTAATAATACATAATGTTCTAGAGGAAATACAAATACTTACATGTTATCTTTTATGAAGAAGAGGTCCACAACACTTCCATCGGGTGCTGTGGTCACTTTTACTCTTTGAATTCTAAGTTCAAGATCATCTAGAGCTTGAGTTGCATCTGAAGACATGTACAAAAATTCATTAAACCATCATAAAAATGATAAAATTGAACAAACCAATCATAAAATGTTTATCCTGGTACCGTGTAATAATCCCCGTCGGTCAACGGTAGAAAGTTTCAGCAAGTAGACAGGGGAAGGTGAAGTACGTGGCGATGGCTGGTATAAGTAAAATGAGGGCATAGATGATGGGCATAAAGATAGAAGACGCTCTTTTAAACTCATCCATCTCACGACAGATGAGCAAGAATGGGGAACAACCCAGAATATAACATAACACCAAATACCATCCGTTGAGACATCTGAAAACCATAGCTAAGCAAAGTTAAGAAATATTCAGCCACCATTTGGACAACAATACCACAAAAGAAATAGTAACAAACCGAAACATGAATAGGAAAGATTTTGTGTTCTGAAAATGGTTGATTTTCCCTTCAAATGATTATTTAAATCATAAAGCTCCCAAAACGCAATACAGGTAAATGCACAAGTAAATCAATAAAACAAGAAACAATAAACCATTGAAACTAAACATAAAATACACCAAATTCCAATTTGCACGTATATCAATGAAAAAAAGAAAACAATAAACACGATCTAAAACAAAACTTATCCTCCAGATGGAACAAAAGCAGTGAAACAGCAAAAATGGTACAAATCTATATAAATCGCGAAGAAAATTTGCAAACAAAACATAAAATTATTAAAAATTAGAGCAGAAATTGACCTCCTTTGGTAACGTAGAGTCCGAATTCAAGAATAGTATAGCAAATATCGGAGCCGAGGCCTGTCTTGTCGGGACAATTGACCGTTATCAGGTATGGATCGCCAGCTTTCTTCCCTTTCTCGATAATTACAGCGTCGTCACTCAACATTCCCATGGTATCCTCTCACAAATATATATCAGAAATTACATACTATTCATGTAAGATGATGAAATCTGGGGAATGAAACAAGAAAAGAAAGAAAACACTGGCGAAAGAGAAATTTGATCGATTGCAGAAGCGATTGTTGGATTTGGTTGGATTTTAGAGAGAGGTTGGTTGGCAGTGAGTCAGCAACTACGCCATGCGGCAGCGACATGTGGCGGGAATGAAGATGAGCCCGATCCATCCACTCCGCTAATGGTTTTTAGCAACCCATGAGCAATGTTTTCAAAACCGGGATGCTGGACGGGTAGGATTACTGATCATCGGTTCCCAACACGACCTCATAAATAACTAGCGAAATCAACATGCGCTGCACGTTCTTTATTCACTTATTTTTAATAATTTTTTTTAATTATTTATTTTAATAAATTAAAGTATTAACAATTTTAAATTGATTACATAAATGTAATAATATTGTTAATAAATCCACCTTATTTTTTAATTAAATTAAAATAACTCTTGAATTAAATAATAATTAAAAGTAATTGAAAGTATAGAAATAACTAAATAAATAAACAATAACAATTTATGTCTATTTATATGATAAGGCATATATAAAAAGTTTTCATAAAAACCTAGAGAATTATATAAAGAATTATGTAAATTGAATAAACTTCATTCTTTTTCTTATTTGATCTTCAAATGAGATTTATTTTTGGTTTTTTTCAGAAAACTTTGAAGTGTGTCCTCATTATCACTCAAGATATAAAGATTATAGATTATACTTTCCGGTCTTAATTCTTTTTCCTCCCTTTTTGACCTCAATTATGGAGTCATCGTTATCTTTTTTTTTTACTTTTTCGTTTCTTCTTCATTCCGCAATCTTTAGGAACTATAGATTTTTATCATTTAGTAATCACCTTGGTGTAAATTTTCATCTCTCAAAATTGTAGTGCTTGACATATCATCATTTTGAACGTTATCCTCTTGTACCAAATCTCCATCATCTTCTCTATAATTGTAGTTTGATTGAAATTTCTTTTTACCATCAATGTTTATGTTGGGTTCTACTTTTTCAATTACATCAACTACCGCATGCAATTTTCTATTGATGACTTTTAATCTTCGATTGAGTGCAATGAGAAATTGAAACTCTGTTGATGCTTGTAAACTCAGTCCTCTATAATATCTTGACTTGTGTTCTCCCTGAACCATTAAAAGTGTTAATAATTTGATCATCAAACATATTAATTGAGATTTTAATGATTTGTTTATTTATGAAGTAAAAAGGTATTGTTTTATGAAAATTAATTATCTCTTTAATTGATTTTTGAAATTGATATACTAAGCATCCTATATACATTGTTGCTGACTCTTCAAATAATGTGATGGAAGCACTATCAACTCCGTGAATAACACTTAGCACCACTCTGTACCTATTATTAATTCAAAAGTTATTTAATAAATAAAAATAAAAATTTATTTATTGATGATTTGGTATTGTATCGTACCTCAGTATTGTTTGTATATCTTCAGCATAACATTTTTTGCAGGAAGCCCCCTCTTCAAATTTGTTTATTGATTTGATGAATTGCATTTTTTGCACGTTTCATGCCATAAGATGATTTTTTTTCAACTCTGTCAAACATTATTTTAAAACTATTATACATATTTTGCATAGTTTAAAAAATATAACCAATATTAAATATTTTTCTATTATATATTAAATGATCAAATTATAAATTCATTAAAATACACTTTTGTGTATGATATCTCTTAGCGTCACTTCTTTTATTCTTTTCATTTTTTTTGATAACTCAAGTATATCGAGTGATGTTGAACTTGGTTTGAACCTAATAACCTATAGAGTACATGTTAGAGTTAAAAATAAAAAACTAAGTAATTACGAATATTTGAATTCTTAACTTTGTTGCATATGCAGAATTTTGTCTTGCATTGAGTTTACTTCTAAAAATGATGTTTGTGTAGTTTGAAGTTGAAAATTCACCTATTGACAAATAATAAAGTCAAGATTATATATTTATGTATAGAGCTATATACTAATTAGTAATTATATATGAAAATATTGAGCTTATTTAAGTTTTTACCCTTATATTTTTTTGCTTTGACCTTTTCAATCGTTATTACAGGATGTTCACCAACTATTTCTTTTAATTCTGGCCGCCGTTTGTAGCGAGATCATCCTAAAGACTGACAATCATTGGAAAATGCCTACAGTATAAATAAAACAATAATGAAATAAGTTGGTTGAAAACCTTTGATTGGAAAAATATAAGAATGAGATGTTCGACTTTTTCTCGAAAAATAAAACAATAATGAAATAAGTAGGTTGAAAACCTTTGATTGGAAAAATATAAGAATGGGATATTTGACATTATCTTGAAATACTATACATTATGTGTATAATATTTACTCACTGTTGACTAATGTAATTTCTCTAACATATACAGGACATCATTGTAAAATTGTCATTCTTTAACTTCATTTTTTTCCCGTCTAGCCTATTGTTTTATAATTATTGAAAAACTTACATAATTATTTTATAATATATGTATATAATGTGTTTATATTTACAGATTTATAATATTTTGTTAATTAGATAAGTTTATAATTCAACGAACACCAATGATATTTCGAGTTATGTGGTTATATATTCTGCTTATGTTGAGACAGTCGGACCTGAAATTATGGGTGACTTGTTTTAATGCTTAGGGCTCTTCAACATTAAACAATTTTGACAATTTATTTCAAATTCAGAGTAGTTAATGAGAGATTTGATCATCTCACTTTATTTACTGATAAAACGGCCCCTAAAAGAATTATTTTGTCTTTTATAGTGTCTTTTTGCCCGTTTACAATTCAGTTAATTAATACAAATATGTGTGTGTTCGTTCATGCTTAGTTCTATATATAGATCTTTAATTCAGTTCTATATATAATTTTTTTGTCTTATTTTGTTTTTTTTACCTTTTTAAATGAGTTCTTATAGGGATGCTTTGACTTTTCATTATCCTTTAACCTAATCTAGTATGCTCGACATGAAATACCTTTTGATGGTCTGTCATACAGCCTCAAAAGTTGATATGCATCCTTGCTAAGGTCTTCAGTAGCATTTTGGCTCGTAACATTTATCAATCTCTCGACTAATAGTCTGATTGATAGTGTGTTTTTTTTTAATGTTGTGTTCAACCTTTTAGACTTTAGGCTATGATAATTACCAGCTTGCCCGCCGAATTGACCTCACGATCTCTCGTATGTTAGTCGATTTGGAGGTTGCCTAAATATTTTCCAAAAAAAAATTATATATATTTTTAGTATCTCTTTTTCTCTCCATTTTATACCTTTTTTTTTTGCTTTTTCTCCTTTTATTTTAAAATATAATTCAATTTATGATTTTTTAATCATTTGTATGTTATATTGTATTAAAATAGTACGGGTATATCTTTAGATAAAATAAAATATTGCTCCTCATATATCATACACATTAATTTTAATAAATAAACACAATAGAAATCTCGGTCGCGTGAAAGATAATTGTGTAACTCCATAATGTCACTACGTGGTGCCAACTATCATATCAAGACACGACATTCTCAAATTCGATGTCGAATATTATCTACATTTTAATATTTTTCCACCACAACAAATAAACATTCAAAAAATCCAATAACAATAGAGAAACTTCAAAACCTAAACATCACATGAAATAAAATTTAAATGAATTCCTTAAATCAATCCTAACATTCAAATAACCGATAGTGGTTGACCTAAGTGGTTAAGGGTTCTCTTTCTCCAGGGGAATGACTCTTGGTTTTGAATCTCTCTGATCACAGGTATGCGTGTATTAAAAAAATCATAATATTCAAATAGTTAAATTCAAAGTTAATCCTAATGTTCAAAATAAAATTA
>JBBMKE010410131.1:0-11694 GCA_037834125.1 Lippia alba | reverse complement strand
TATATTTCAATTTCATTTTTTAATTAAGATATTTGACATGGCATAAAGTCAAAGGCCACGTGGACCCAGCGCCTACCTGGACCGCCCAGGGACGACCATCTGGACCATACGTGTCGGGTGACCACCAAGGTCGAAAGTTTGACCTCAATACACTTGAGTCGTTTTATAATAAAGGTCAAGGGTCCCTCGACCCCGACCTCACGTGGACATCACTTCGATCCGATCATCCGAACCGGACCGTAACCCAACCTAAATTCATTTGACCACTCGACCTGAGGTCTTTGATTTGGGTTCTCGTGGTATCTCTTGGGATTTCCGCGTGTCCCTCTATTATTTTATCCTTTCGCATGTAATGTTGGAGGTACAACCTATCGACCTCACGATCTCTAGGACTGACTGGTTAATTCTCATCCAAGGGAGGTCATTCGACCTCCCAACCTGAGTTAGGTTGGTCGACCCTAGTCGGTTCAACCTAATTGGATGGCCCGACCTCTACGGTCATTGACCTGAGTTCGATTCATCGATCTTAACCGGCTCAACCTAACTACATGACTTGACCTCTAAGGTCATTGACTTGAGTTCGATTAGTTGATCCTGGCCGGTTCGACCTAGCTAGATGACCCGACTTCTACCGTCATTAACCTGTATCCATGTGACGCCGCTCTGGGATTGCAACGTGTCATATTCAAATTATGTCATATCAATTACTATTTTGCATCCTAATTCCAAGGGATTATAGATTAATGATCTCCTGATATTCACCTTATCCCCGTCCCCAAATACTCGTTAGAATAGTGATGTCCATCTGCCCCGGAATATGCCACTGGAAAACACATTAATTTATCAGGACTTAGATATAATTTCGGAAAATCATTCACCTAAGCCACAAATATGCTAAATTCCTATATAAATATCACTAATTTTCAAACAAATTAATCATAATAATTACAACACTCTTGTCTTTTGTTTCTCAGCCCACCACAATATGTTCAGTTCTACGTTGAAAGCTGTACTGTTCTTGATGTTTCTCCTATCTTCGGGTTATTCTCCAATCTTTTTATTATAACATAATCATTACATAATTTCCTTTCTTTTATTAATTTATTTTATATTATAAGTGGCATGTTGCTTGAGTGGTTGAATCATTTATCATTTAGATATCTCATATTAATATTATATTTGATGTAATTTGGCGATTAATTAACAGAGATATGGGCTGTCAAAGTAGAAAGTCAAGAAAATAAGTTGATGCTATGCAAACAAAGGAGCAAAAGGAAGACTGGACTTTGCTTCAGTGATAAAGTTTGCACTTTGAGTTGTTTGAAGGAGAAAAGCGTCAAAGGAGAATGCCAAGGGTTTCCTCGACGATGTTATTGTTATAAATTTTGTTGATTAATCTTTTTCTGTGCCTTTGAATAATAAATACGGGGAATTAAATACCAATAAGCAACTTATATATGGAAATGTGTTGTTAATTCAAATTATTATTATTATTATTATTATTATTATTAATGGTTATTTTGTAGCCAACTCCTTTGTAGTTTGCGAAATGTTAAAAAAACACCCTATAGTATAAAATATAATGTAAAAACCCCTAAGGTTTTAAAAACTATACACGTAGAATCTCGAATCCCTTGCGTGTACTAGACGTGCCTATTTTGAGAATGGACTTCCGTTTTTCATGCATAATTCGACGTAAAATGTCCATTTTACCCTGCTACGACAACTAAAGTAAATAATCCTCAAATAATTATTTTTATGTTACCCAGAAAACCCGCTGCTTTGAATAATATGGGATAAAAACCTTGAACAACCAAAATAATTGTCAGTACAAAACAATTGCACCACCGACTTCTGCCGCTGCATTTGCACTACCACCACTTTCTTTCCTTGTAATTCAACCACCACCAGAGCCAACACCCACCATCAATCTCGCTGCCGCACAAACACACAATCACGCACGAAAACACATAAATACACACGCACAGACCTACCCACATATCTGGTCGTTTGGTAATGGTGTGGTGTGGATTTAGTTTTTGGGAGTGTTGATCTGAAAGGAGTGCAATGGATTTAGGATAGGGAGAGGTGCGAGCAGATCTGGTCTCCGGTGGTGGTGGTGGTCGTCAGCAACAACGGCTTCAAAAGGGGATGACTGAGTTGGGGAGTGGTGCGGTGACGGGGTGGAGTGTTGCGTGGCACCATGTTTGAGAGAGGAGGTTGGTGGCGTGCTTCAGAGAGGAGGTCGGCGGTGTGCGGCGTCACAGCGGCGAGCTTGAGAGTGGTGGTGTTGCCTGGATTTGGGTTGTGGGAAGGGCCGACAGGATTTGGGGGTGGGATGAGGTATTTTTTTATTTTTGGGGAAGGAGGGGGCTGATTTGTTCTTCTTTTTTTTTTTTTGGATGGGTGCGGGGTACGGGGGCTGTATAATTTTTTATTTTCTTATTTCATGATTTAAAAGATAAAATTCAAATCATTTTATGAGTATACTTTAAATATTTTTATTTTTAAAGATACCTAAATCATATATTTCATAATATTTGATTATGTGAACCAATTTTCTCTTTAAAATTTTTAGGTTTTAATTATTTTATTAAATTAAAAAATAAAGATAACTTAAAATAAAAAATAAAAAGTGAGTAAAAATGGTTAGATAGGAGTTGTAATTGTAAATGAGCAAATTCAAAATTTCACCTATGAAAACATGCCTCACGGCAAAAGGGGGCGGTGAGTATGTTTTTTGTAAGTAGGAGGGTTTTCGGATGATATTTTATATTACAGGGTTTTTTCTATCACTTTTGAAAATCCTAGAGTTTTTTATGCATATAACACTGTCATTAACACGAAAGATTACGAAATATTGATGCCAGAAATTTGAAAAATTCTAGCCCATATCTGGTTTGGCCGGACCCAACCAATTAAAAGAGCAAGTGTATTAACTTGTCATTTGATTGGTTACTCTCCCAAATTTTCCACCAAACACACGGCAAATGCAAAACACTTGCCTCCTTGTTACACCGATTTGACCGAGTCAGGCTCGAGCTAAAATTACCTCAGAAACTTTGAAGGCTTGGTTTACTTTGGAAGATGGGTATCCATTGGAAATAGATTGTGAACAGTAAAAATATCTATTAAATAGTCCATCCAACCTTTTAATTTGATGGATAATACTGAGGAACTTCATGTGGACAAATTTTCCATCAGACCACTTCGTTTTACTTTGATGGATAAATTCATCCAAGTTAACAGTGAATTCACCAAATTGTCCCCCCCAAAAATTCAGCCACAATTCTGCTTTTGGTGGGAAATGTGTCTAAGAAAAGCTAAAATTAAAAGTGTTTTTGAGGGCTAGGATGGTAATTACATCTTATCCATAAGTGGTGGATTAATTAATAACTCCCCCGTGGAGCTACTATTTAGTCTTGTCCATTCCATTATTATTATCATGGGGCTCCAAGAAAATAAAAGATAACATTTCTTTCAAAATAAATGGTAGATTATGGCATACTAAATAATAGACCCTGCATATTCTTTCAAAGTAAACCTAGCCGAAGCGAACTGTGAATTTTGGAGTAAGGTGATTGGTGAATTTTTAAATATTAACCAAGATTGCAAAATATTAATACCTAAAACTCCAAACTCTTGTACTCCTTATAATTTAACTGTTCGACGTTATGTGTTAGAACAGTTATCTGGCTGAAGTTCTTTTTTCTTTCCACTGAGAGTTTTCTGCCCGCGTGGTTTCTTTTCTTTCTTGAGAGTTCCAGTGAGCTTAAGCTTAGTCTGAGGGAGAGCGATACACGAAAGTTCCAACATACATCGACCGGAATCGTCATCGACCTCCTTCATACGCTTTACTCTAATCTCACCTGCCTTAGTCTTAGGGTTCGTTTTTGACATACTAACATTGCACATTGTTTTGCCTCTGCAGGGAAGGTATAGGATAAGGAGCTTCCTTCTAACCCTCGTACCCTTGTTCAGTGTATCAGGCTGCGGTTATGGAGGTTGATATTGAGAAACTAAGCAGAAATCTGGAGCTAACGTCGAATGAGGACATGGAGAGGATAGCCCCAGAGTCAGTGTGGAAAGGAGACACTAAGCAAAGTGGCTTTCTGATAGTGGGGAAGGTACTTTCAAAGAAGCCAGTTCGTTTTGATGCTTTTCAGTCTACGATGAGAGGGATTTTCAATCAGATAAAGGGAATGGAAGTAGAAAAATTGGATGGAGGAAGATTCTTTTTCGTACTTCATCATAAAGTTGATTATAACAGAATTCTGCAGAGGGGACCATGGGCGTTTGAAAAGAACCTGCTATTGCTTAGGGAGGTTACAGAGTCGGTGGACCCAAACACCTGTGATTTGTCACATTGTGTGTTCCATGTTCAGATAGCTGGGCTATCCCTCACTAAATGTACTAGGGCTATGATTGAGTTTATAGGACACCAATTGGGGAGATTCTTAGAATACGAGGAGAAGAAGAAGGGTGGCCACGTATTCAATCCCAATATGCGCATTCGAGTAGATATCAACATGAAGGAGCCACTTAAGAGGGCAATCCGTATCCGGGACACTTCAGGCAAGGAGGAGTTTCTGGTTACTCTGAGTTACAAAAGGTTACCTAATTTCTGTTACATCTATGGGCTCTGGACCATATTGACAATATTTGCCCATTACAATGCAAAGAGGGGTTTGATCTGAGGGAAGAGGATTTCCTGTATGGGGCGTGGATGCATGCATCATCAGATATGGGGAGAACATGATGGAAGGACTCTGGTAACTCTTCCTATCACAAAGCTGCAACTCCGGTATTCAGTAGAGTCTCTCGGCAGACCCGTAATCCCAGTGACAGTTTCCAAGCGAATTCTGCGGTACATGGTGAAATCTCTGGCACGTTCACACACTCTTCCGCACAACAAACTTCCGCTCCTCCCACATTCAGAGTCCCTAGCCTTTCAAAACCCATTATTCTCACCAACAACCCACAGAACCATAACAAACCCTAAGATTCTAGTCACCCTAGTATCGTACCCAATATCAAAACTCCACCTTGCCCTAGTGTCAGTTAACTAACCCAACCCTCTTCATCTGATGCCACATCACCTAATCCAAATTTAGAAGATTCCACTCCTTTTGACATCACAAAACTCCTGGCCCCACCTCCGTTGACATCCCTCCCCCAAGACTTAATTTCTACCGATTATTCTCCTCCACAGAACAATCCTGATCAGCCCGCCACATCACAATCCCTCCCGGATAACCCAACTTGTATTTTTTCTTCTGATTCTTCAAAAATAAGCGAAAAAGACAGAACTCTAATCAAGCACCAGAAATTCTCCTCAACCAAAAAACCTAAAACCAGACTCTTAAAATTCGTAAGAATAAAACAACCTTGCAACCCTCTACTATTTATGAGGATCCCATGCTTATCGACACTCCCACACACTCCACGTCTAAAACCCTAATCCTAGGAAAAAGATCATCTTCTCTTAACTTAGAGGAAGAGTCAGATTCTCGCCCTTTGAAAAATCTCACAGCTTCATTGATGAGTTCTCCTCCCTCCTTAGTTTCGACGGAGGCTGTTAAGCAGCCCCTCTGATCACCATGAATCTGTTTTCCTGGAACTGTCGAGTTTTAAGTCAGGCCTGGGCAGTTCAAGAGTTGGAAGGTTTCTTCCGTAAATTCGACCCCGATTTGGTTTTTCTCAACAAAAAGCAAAAAGTTCAGAATTCAGTCTCTTATAAATAAGTGGGGTTTTAACGGTTTAAGTGTGGATGCGGTAGAAAAGAGTGGGGTTCTAGCACTGTTTTGGCGAAAGGATGTTATGGTGGACTTGCTAAGCTTTTCAAAATACCATTTCGATGTTATGGTTTGTATGCCGGGAGAGCAAAGTAGCTAGCAACTTACTTATATTTATGGCCATCCGGATGCCACTAAAAGACATATTACCTGAAATTTGTTGAATAGTCTGAGAAGGTCTCAATGGGATACATGGTTGGTTTTAGGAGATTTCAATGAAGTATCTTTGGGAAATGAGAAGTTGGGTGGACTATCGAGACCATTGCATCAAATGAGGCAGTTTAGGGATTAGATGTGGAACTGCAATATGGTAGATTTGGGGTTCGCAGGAAAGAAGTTCACATGGTCAAATAATAGCCCGAATCCGCATACGATTGAGTGTAAGTTGGATAAAGCGGTAGGGAATCGGACGTGGAAAAATCGGTTTTCGTCTCACTCAGTCCAACATGTGGAGGCTAATACATCCGACACATGGCCATTCTACTCCAACTTCGCCCTCAAGCCGCGATTAGGAAAAGGATCATTGTCCGTAACTCATTCAAGTTCGAATCGGCCTGGCTGTGGGATCCGAATTGCACAAAGGTGATAGAAGATAGTTGGGGAAAGTCTGTATAGGAGCTAGGTCAGTTGTAGCTTGGAGAAAGATTGAAAACTGCAAATTTGAACTAATGGACTGGGCAGCAGACAAATTCGGGAACCCCAGAACCTGAATTAGAAAACTAGAGGACCGATTATATGAGGTTAAAAGAGACACATTACCACGGAGACAAAAAAAGAGGAGATCGTTCTTAGGAAAGAAATCTCGAAGTGGTATGCAAGGGAAGAAGCGTGGTGGATACAACTAGCAAAGGCGTATTAGATGTCGATGGGGATAGAAATACGGACTATTTTTTCTCCAGAACCAAAAATAGAGAGAAAAGAAACAAGATAGAGGGGTTGTGGGATGGGGAAGGAATTTTTCGCACAAAGTAGGAGGAAGTTCAAACGGTGATAGAGGATTACTTTGGAAAGATCTTTAAAACTAATTAGATTTTAGACTAGGAGATTGATAGCACGCTGATACACGTTGGGCAAAGGTGAATGAGAAGCTGTTCCTCCTGTACACTTCTCTGGAGATTGAGAAAACGTTGAAGTCCATATTCCCCCTGAAGGCCCCGGGGCCAGACGATATGCCTCCTGTTTTCTTTCAAAAATTTTGGAGTTTCATACGTGATGATATTGTGAATTGTACTTTGGAGGTTTTGAACTGTGAACGTTATGATCAGACAATGCATACCACTAATATTGTGCTTATTCCTAAAACAAAAAATCCTAAAAGTATATCTGATTTACGTCCGATTAGCCTCTGCAACGTTATGTATAATATTGCCTCTAAAGATATCTCTCCTCGTCTCAAACCTATTTTGAAAACTGTAATATCTCCTTCCCAGAGTGCTTTTATTCTGGGAAGCTTATTACTGACAATGTTCTTTATGCGTTTGAGATTAACCATTTTATCAAAAATAAGAGGCAGGGTGCTGAGGGATGTTTAGCTCTTAAACTAGATATGAGTAAAGCTTATGACAGAGTGGAATGGCGGTTTTTGGAGCGTACTATGTTGAGGTTAGGGTTTCATCCTTCTTTCGTAAGCTTAATCATCCGTTGCATTTCTTCAGTTAATTATTCATTTTCCCTAAATGGTGCTAGTTTTGGGAGCTTGTCCCCGGGTCGTGGCCTCAGACAGGGCGACCTGTTATCTCCTTATCTGTTTCTTGTATACCCAGAGGTTTTGAGTTGCATGTTGCAAAACGAAGCGAGGGTGCCAGGGGTTAAGATTTGTAGGGAAGCACCGACGATTTCCCATTTACTCTTTGCAAATGATACAATGCTGTTTAGTAATGCTTTAGAGGACGTGGTTGATGGAGTTTTGGAGGTTCTTAAGAAGTATGGTGCGGCCTTGGGACAGATGATAAATTTGGAGAAATTCACGGTGGTTTTCAGCCCTAATGTTAACACAGAGTTTAAGAAATCCTTGGCGGAAAGGTTGGGGGTGCGAGTAGTGGACAAGCATGATAAGTATTTAGGACTTCCGGTGATGGTCTGTAAATTGAAAAAGCAACTTTTTGCCAATATTAGAGATCGAATTGGTAAAAGAATTCAGGGGTGGAGCGACAAGACTATTTCCCAAGCGGGCCGCGAAATTTTAATAAAGTCAGTACTACAAGCAATTTCTTCTTATGCCATGAGTTTCTTTAAGCTTCCCGAGTCCTTGCTACGGGAAATATCGACTGCGCTGGTTAGGTTTTGGTGGAGTGGCAATAATGGAGATATAATTCATTGGGTGAGTTGGGAGAAGCTGTGTCGTCCTAAAGAAGAGGGTGGTATGGGGTTCCAAAATTTGAGAGCCTTCAAAATGGCTTTGCTGGCTAAGCAGGGTTGGAGATTAGTGACCGAACCAAATAGTTTGCTCTCTAGATTGATAAGGGCCAAGTACTTTAGAGGGTCGGATTTCTTTGACACTCCTCTAGGTTCCAATCCCTCTCTTACTTGGCGGAGTATTTGGTCGGCAAGGTCATTGTTGGAAGCATGTATGTGATGGAGAGTGGGGAATGGGGCGTGCATTGATATGTGGGACGATAAATGGCTGCCGAGATTGTCAAGTTTTAGACCTCTCGGCCACATTGGTGAAGGAGGTAAGCTAACGTACGTGAAACAGGTGATAGCGGGGAACGGAAGTTGGGATGAGGATTTGGTGAGAAGTATGTTCATGGAAGCGGACGCAAAGGTAATTTTAGCGATTCCATTAGGAACAGGAAGAGAAAGGAATAGACATATCTGGCATTATGGCACAAATGGGAGGTTCTCGGTGAAAATCACATATCAACTAGCACTAAAAATTCAAAAATAAGAATGCGGTGAAGGGGAAAGCTCAAGGTTTAGGTCTTGGAAAGTAATTTGGAACCGAAATGTTGCGCAAAAAATTAGAGCGTTTCTGTGGAGATTATGCAAGGGTGCATTACCAGTAGGGAAGACCTTGTAAAAACATAAATGTAGCAGCCTGGTTGTTTATCCGTGCTGCGGGGATGAGGAGGAAACAACGAAGCACGCATTCATCGGGTGTAGTATGGCTAGGCTATATTGGGCTTGCTCCGATTTTCCGTGGGAAACACTGTCAAACTGGCGGGGAGATGGGCAGAACTGGATCCGTGGGGTGATGGAGAAGTTGGACGCCGAGGAGGAAGATAGATTTGCAGTGGCGACCTGGGCTTTGTGGAAGAATTGAAACGATCAGTGTGCGGGGAACAAGAGCTTAGATGCTAGGCAATTAGCAGCTTTTGCTAGGAATTATTTTGAATCAGGGAGGCAAGGCAAGGAAGCAGAACAGGCCGCGGAGATTCCAAGCTTACCCAAGAGATAGGCTGCTCCGCTGGAAGAGGTGGTGAATGTGAACTCAGATGCCGCAATTTTTGAAGCAGAGGGGGAAGTAGAAATTGGCATGGTAATGAGGGACTATGCTGGGAATTGCTTGTACTGGAGCAGTAAGAGGTTTAAGGGAAGATGGCCTATAGAAGTTATTGAGGGCTTGGCTATGGCGGACGCGGCAAAAGAGATGCAATGGAGATGTTATGAAGCTGTTATACTCGAAGAGGACTGCATTAATCTGGTCCGGAAGTTAAAAGGAGAGGCGAAAGATTGGTCATAATAGGCCCTATTAAGAAAGACATCAGAGACGCAGTGGATCAGGTGCAGTCTATCTCGTTTGAGTTTGTGCGTCGTTCCGGAAACAAAGTGGCACATTCTCTAGCGTGATTAGGACTAAATTCTTCTGGGGACAATGAACTCCCTGATGCTACTAAGGAATTATTGGCAGGAGATTTAGCTTCGTTGTAACTTTTCTCTTATTTCCTTTATTAAAAAAAATCCAAACTCTTAGATAGGATGACTGGTGTGATTGGGGTGGACATGGGTCGGGGATTTCGGGTATTTCGGGTCGGGTACCTGAAATTTCGGGTAGTAATTTTTGCTACCCGAATCTGATCCGAAATAATCGGATACCCGACAATCGGGTATCCGAAATTATCGGGTACGCGGTTGGATCGGATACGGATATCTGACCATTTTAATTTTTTTTACATTTTTCTTTTCTTATTTTTACAGCGTATAAGAAATGCTTTGGCATTTTATTAGGTTATGTTCTTTCATATATACAAAGATCTCCTCCTTTGCTTCAAAACCCTAAACAATTGAAAAGGGCTAAAATTTGGGATGGGGGTTTCATACAGACAAGATGGAGATCAACCGGAAGAGAATAGAGAGATAGATCTGGAGAGGCGACAGTGAGATGAGAAGAGAAGAGAAGAGAGAGATCTGATTGAGTCACCAGTGTGCGAAAAAAGAAGATAGAAAGACCTAAAAGAAATAGAGAGATGTGACCTGGAAGAGATAAAGAGGTTTGCTCAAGATCGGGTTTACGCGTTCATCTTTTCTAATTCCTTTTTCCTTTTCTCCGCTATTTCCTCCCTTCTCATTTTTTTCTCCAAAACTTGGTGGTGTGAGTAGATCTAACTTATTTGAGTAAATGGTGAGTAGATCTAACTTATTTGAGTAAATGGTGAGTAGATCTAACTTATTTGAGTAAAGAAGTAGATTCAGATTTTTTTTATTTTACTTTTAAAAGATAGAGAGATAGACTTTGAGGAAGAGTAAAGATGAGAGAGAGTTTGTGTTCCACAATTTTGCCTTTGAATGCGGCGTGCGTGACGGCTGAACTTGAGGAGTATTATAAGATTTCTGGGTTTTAGGGCAGAAGATTATAATGTTTCCCCAGAATTTATGATTAATTATGTATAAAAAACTTTTCTATTTTTTCTTTAAATACATCGGGTAGATCGGGTATCCGATCGGATAGTGAAATATTATCCGAACCGATATTTTTGATCGGATATCGGGTACCCGGTCCGACACCCGATTTTCCCAAAATAACCCAAACCGATCGGTCATCGATGTTCCACTAAAAATTGATCAAATAGATTAATGGGTTCATTCGAATCCTACTTGGGTGTACACGTACATTTAAAATATATATAGATAAATTGATGTGTACATCTAACACTACTAGAAAACATTGATTTTACAACCGAAACTTTGCAACCGAAAAAATTCGGTTGCAAATTGATTGATTTAGCAACCAAATTTGCAACCGGAAAACCAAAATTTGCCTATTTCGGCCTTGCAACCGAATTTTCGGTTGCCAGGTCAGTTGCAAAAATTTTGCAACCAAAAATGGGTTGCAATATTAGTTGCAAAATAAAGTTGAATTGTCACCCTTTTTTATTGTCTTTGCAACATAAAATTAGGTTGCGAATTCATTTGCAACCAATTTTCAGTACTAATTTGTTTAAAAAATAATAAAAATAGTCAAACTTAGTCAAAATATTTTCAACAGAAAATTTGGTTGCAAAATTGGTTCACAATAAATGCAACCGAATTGCAACCGAAATTTCACTTGCAAAATAATTAAAAATAATTTTAAAATTAATTTTGCAACCGAAATTTTGGTTGTAAATTTTTGAATTTAATTAATTATTTTTATGTAAAATTTGCAACCGAATTTTTGGTTGCAAATGTTCCTGCAACTACTTTGCAACCGAAATTCAGTTGCAATAATTTTATTATTATTATTAATAAAATGAAATAAAAATAATTTTTTATAAAATTATGTTGTTATTCGGTTGCAAAATCAGTTGCAAAAATTATTATTATTATTATTATTATTATTATTATTTTTAATATATAGATAATAATCACTAATTACTTGTCTCCTAAAAAATTCTAAATTTTTTATCATTGTATAATATAAGTTTTCTAATTAAATTGATAATAAATGCTATAATATATTTGTAAAGTGGAAACAAGTTAG
>JBBMKE010410111.1:0-11695 GCA_037834125.1 Lippia alba | reverse complement strand
ACAAGAACCTCTCTCCGATACTTGAGGAATACAGCCTAATTTTCCAAGTCCGGAAACTGCTATTCTTCTTGCCCCAATATTGTACAATGTCTGTGCCATGCATGTTGTCAATTACTCAAGAAATTAATAAATTGTTGCACCATATAGGAAATCTAAGCTGAAATCTTACGAATGGATTTCATGCATTCTAATATACATTTCAGGGTTAATTATGTCTGAATTTCTCAGAGTATTGAAAATGACGTGGGGTTGCTATTCTTTTTATTTATAATATGACAATATTATAATGGTAGTTGGATAACTTTATTAATAATATGTTTGACCTAACTCAACCACAAAAAGTTAGTTATTGAAGGTGCATTATCAAAATCTTTATATATTGAAGTCAAACTATTATATATTGAACACACATATTTAAAGATTCTATGCGATATACTAGACACAATCCCGTCACGTCTACGGCTGAGGAATGCGGGATAAACTGAAGCGTTATTTTTGCAGGAGTCGGAGTATCTACAGGGTGGAAAAACATGTCTAGAATAAAACCTGTTCTAATATCATGATAAATAATGTGTTTGACATAACTCATCTCAATAGGCCAAGCACATTATTATTCATTATAATGAATTGATTTCTAGTGTTTAACATAGTGAGGCCCTGAGATCCTTTAGCCAAAGAGATAGAATGATGTGGCAGGACTATTTTGCGACTGCAAAATTAAGTCACTAAATAAGTCAATTTTGTTGTGTTTTATGTTATGTTGCAATATCTCCCAAAAAGATAGGTTATCAAGATGGAATGAAAGCGTAAAAAATGAATTTTTATGTCCCTAAAGATGAGTTTTGCATGCCCAAGTAAAGCATCCAAATTATTGGTTAAATTGAACACAAACTTACAATCACAAGTAAAAATTAGATTATTTATATAACCAAAAATCTATCTAGTAATAATTATATCCGATTCGATTACAATCCAACAAAGTAAACTAATCGTTAGTTAAAGAATATACCCATTTATAATACGAATAATTAAATTTTGCACCCAACGGCGGCGGCATTCTTGTCATTTAAAAAGTTAATAAAATATTATTGAAAAATATAAATTGTTCGTGATATCCCTACTAAAATTCAATTAATTCTAGAATTAATCACATTTAGAACTCGTTTACTTCCAAGTAAATTTTAGGATTAATCACATTTAGAACTCGTTTACTTCCAAATAATACACTGGGTTGGATTATCCATGAGAAAACACTCATTCTATTTTTTTTACCTATATATCATTTTTATGTGTTTGGATCGGAATAGATCACTTAAGGTATAAACTTTTTCTTAGTAATAGTAGTTGTGTTTTCAGGAACTCGAATTCGAGACCTCTAGTTAGCATAGTACCGAAGCGCTAAATTATACAATTTGATGGTAAATTTTCCAAAATCTAACCCATTGGTTTTTCTCTTTCTAAGTAAACAAGTCCTTGGAGTTTAGACCATGAGAGTATTTAAAGCTACAATCATTAACTCTTTTTGTCAAACAATTACACTTACACGAGAACTTTTAATTCACATATATATTTTTCTAATTTTTCTTTTTATCAATGAAATTTAAATGCTAGAAGTAATTAACAAAATGAAAGGCTATGATTTGCTGAATATACTAACCTCAAGATTGAGAGAATACTGTTGAACTAAAGCCTTAGCATATTCCTGAGGAGTATATTCACTACTTGTATTATAATACTCCGGCAAATAGTAGTTGTTCGCATAATCGTTGTTACCCATTACAGAGTAATACAAACACTTTCTGAGGTAATCCATAGCCGAAGAATAATTTCCAAATAACTTGACAATTTGAGAAACAATAATTTTGTGATTGAGCAGCTGTCTATCCAAGCTGATGTTCTCCCCCTGTATCATTACACCAATCATCAAGTTAAAATAGCCAAAAACATCGGTTAAATAGCAAGTTAAAAGACATGCAAGAACCCTAATCGATTTACTTAACTCGTTTTATTTTGTGTAAAAAATTCTTGGGTTAGAGAAAGAAACTTTTGATTATTTTATCGTGTTTGGTTGGATTTCAATTCAAAATTAATATAAACTAGTAATTCAAAATTATTGTGTTTGGTTGGATTTTTAAATTTTAATTTGTTTTCTTTCATTTAACAATATGTTATAATTTTATTATTATTTTTTAGTTAATACCATATTTAATTCCTAAATTTTCAAATTTGTGTCATTTTAATTCTTAAAGTTTCAAAAGTATATATAAGTCCTTGATGTTACCAATTTGTCTCAAGTTTGTCCCTTAATAATTTTTTCGGTAAGAATGTAGCCTGAAAAAAATTTATGTGCGACTGATATGCAATAAGGTATTCTTGTTTTGTATCTTTAAGGTGATACCCTTCAAAACCAATTATACAAATTTTCCAGATCATATTTAGGAAAAGTTGTTGAGGGACTAATTTGAAACAAATTAGTAACTCTAGGAACTTATCTGATACTTTTTAACTTCAGGAACTACTAAAATGATACAAATTCAAAATTTTAAAAACTAAACATGACATTTTCTCTTTTTTTTTTTTTAATCCCTCCAAATCTCATTTATATGAATGAAGTTGTATTGAACGATTAGACACTACAAATGGTAGTTGGGTTTTCAAACTTTCGAACAACAATATGTTATAATGGTGATTGGAAAATCAAGAGCTCTGCATAACATTATTTTAGAATTTGCGAGGGTTTTGGTTTGGTTCTCCTATAATTAGTACCTTATAACTGTTTCCATTACCAATATGTGCTCAAAATTGTAGTGAAAAACCAAAATGTTTGACCGGACTAAAAAGAAAGAAAAATGAAGGTTCGATATTGCACTAATCGAAGAAGGCAGATCAATACAACCAAAAACAAAACAAACCAAAAAAAAAACAAAAAGGAAAGGAAAATTCGAACAAGAAGGAACGTGAATGAGTCTAATTAATATGTACGACCTTTACAAGATTACATAGTTATAACTTATATCGATTTTACATGAAAATATCACGTACTTGAGAATTATAGATAACCAAATTTCTATAGGATTTCGATTTACTAATGAGGGAATTAACCGTTTTATCCTTATTAGTTTTTTAAAAAAAATCAAGATATTTAAAGATTTAATTCATTGTTAAACGTAAATATAAGAACCCAATTGAATTTGAGTATTTCACAAATAATTAAATTTGTGATTTTCGTACTTTTTAATATATAATTTTGAAATTATAAAAGGTGGAATTTGTAATGTTTTCATCTAAACTAACATAAATTATAATTAGGGGAAAATGCAAATTTATTTCTGTAAGTTATTCATTTTGTCAATTCAATCATGTTGGAACTTTATTTTTCAATTAAATCCTATAACTTTTAAATTTTCGTAATGTATGTGCAATTTTCGTTGAAAATCAATTTATAGTCGGAAATATCTATGTGCCAACAGGGTGATAAATTGATTTTCTGGCCAAAATCATACATACATACATTGCAGATTTTTAAAAATTATAGGATTTAACTGCAAGCAAGATTAAATTATCAAAATGAAAATTTTAGACGGCCAAAATTAATTTTTGCCGTATAATTATACTAGCTATGTCATAGATTGTATAGATGCAATAAAACTCCCAAAAATATAACTAACCCCATTCCCAAATGTACATGGACAAGCTAAGGGTAAAATAGAAAGTGAAGTACCGATTGCTTTCCTGATTCATCACGAATTCCTGCTGATCCAGAAGCATAATTCACACCCTTAATAACATCGTCTGTCCCTCGAGCCGCTGCGAAGGGTGGAATGTAAGTTTCAAACCCAAGTAGTTCAGCTGCAATGTTCATAGGTAGAATAAGTTGGCATCCATGCTTCTATCTTTGAATCCAATATAATTAAGATATAATATATATATATATATATACCCCTTGCGAGATTAGGTAATTACAACTCATACCCTTAGATAAAAATATTATAAAACCTACCATTTTAAGTTTGAAAAATTACAAATGTATATTTCGGTAGGATTTTTCATGAATTTTTTTATTGAATTGAATGTATTTCACCACTAATTAGTTCCTCATCGCTAATTGAGGGGACAAAAAAGTCATTATGAATATCAATTTATAAATGAATCATGTGTTGATCCTCCAATAAACTTCGTAAATTACGTGTCAATTACTTGAGAATAATGTGAGTTATTATAAGGAACTAATTATTGGTGAAATATAATCAATTCAAGAATGATTTTGCAAAAAATCCAACCGGAATGGGTTCATTTGTAATTTTCCAAACTTGTAAGGATAGGTTGTGCAATATTTTCATCTAAGAAAATACAAGTTGTAATTATTCAATCTCGCAGGGGATGTAGATGTAAACAACCATATATATATACGAGATAAATATTTTTTGGCATTCGAATTATGACATTCTTTGCAACGTGCATCTACCAGTTGCATTTATAACATATTTTATGTTAGCTTCATCAATATTATCTACCAAATAAAAGGTCTGTTCAAGAAGACCATCTAATTTTCCGAAAAGGATCAATTGAAAACCTTTAATAGTTTCTCCTAGTATTTTCTATCAAATTCATTTTTTAATGATTTTGGCCAAAAATAAAACATGTGTACGTTTATATTATAAATATACCAAGTTTTTTTTTTTAATTCGAAATTATTAAAACATTGAGTTTAAATGGTAATATATCGCAAATGCAAAGTTATAAAAAGAGTTACATTTCGAATACCAAAAAATATTCATCTCCATATATAATAGGTACCTAAAACACACGCACACATATACACGCACAAAGAATACCAATAACATCAGCTGACGTTCGCCCATTAGTAAATCTTCCTGTTGGACCTTGAGGGAAATCGATTCCATATGGGCGGTAGTTAACCTTTGCCTCAGTCGGAAGTTCATTATTGTTGCCGTTATCAACTAATGAATCCCCAAATATGAAGAAACAAGGGACTTGTGGTTCACTAAGCACTGATATTTCAAAGTTTATAAAGATGTTAATAAAGAAATACAAAAGAAAGGTGGGTATCTTAACTGCCAAGGACATATTAAGGGCAGAAGCAAAGTTAAATATGGTAACTAATCAAGAATCTGTAATTTGTATATGACTCTAAAGCTATATATAGATAGATAGAAAGAAAGAAATCACATATGTAGATATCTTCGAGAGAGAGAGAGAGCTAGAGAGGAAGCTAGAGATAGTTAAGAGAGAGATTGAATTTATCACCCTTAATTTTGGATTTCCGATTTCAAGTTCTTGTTTTATTTGCATTTTATTCATCCATAAGCGTTAAATGTATTAATAGACGATCAGGATTTAAATCACATAATTTTTCTATTATATTTAACGCAACGCACCTGCATGTCCTGCACTAGTGAATTTATACACATGGTTCGTTTTAAAGCGCCTTAAAATTTTATATAGTTCTTCGTACTAATGATAAATTTGTGCGAATTTTTCACTTTAAGATAAATTACAATTTCTTAATTCATATATATAACAATATGAAGACGAATTTTAATTTTGTAATTTAACATAAGATCATCGTAAAATAATGAAATTATGTTGTTGTTATTATTAATAATTAAATAAAATCATATTGCCTTATATTATTTTTTAAAATTTATTTAAAATTGTATATGAATAAATTTACACTATATATGTAATTATTTAAAGTGTAGTTTTACTAAGCGCTAGGCGTTCTCACACTCAACTTTTAAAAAAAAATTTGCATACTAGCGCACGTGCCATTGCTTCCACATCCGCATTATGTGACCTAAGTCCAGATTATAGAAAAGATTTTTTTAATTTTCTACATATATATATGTTTATAAGTGAAATAAGAAATAAAACATAAAATTAAAACGTGAAATCAAAACCCTTAGAGTCAGACTCTAATTAATGAACGATTAGAATTTCAGCAACTCAAGAATTTGAATGTTTACCAAACCTAAGTAATAAGAGTCAAAAGCTTTTTATGTGTGAATAATTTGGAGAGAGATTTCTTACAAATTGTACTCACACTTTCTAGAATAACCAATTGAAACTATTTGGGTTGGCCATAGAAAACTAAGATTTTTCCCGACATAGATTACACACTTCTACGAATAACAAAACTTAATCTATTTGTGTTTCTGCTTGCAACCTGTAAATAATTACGGGATTTAAAAGTTAACAACCGTTCGGCGTTCATGTTATTGGAATTCTGAATAATTTATTTTTATGGTTAATTCTTTTCGGAGATGTCAAATTCTTCGAACAGAAATTTATGGAATAAAGTCCACATTGAACTATTAAGAATTTTACTCTGTATGACATCAAGAATCTTAATTATGTTATGTTATTCACTAAGAATAGCATATTAAAATTCAATGCAAATGAACATGTTTTTACATGTTCAAACTAATAATATATTTATTACCGATACTTAATTAGTACTCAGTAGGATTGATGTAACACTTACATAAATTAGTCATCAATTCAAATAGTACTCTGAAAATTTCATTCCAATGTAAAACACATGGCTTTATTGCAGCTCTGTGTAGTTTTTCAGCATATTATATTGCAAATATGTTGTGAGCCCAGCTTTACCTTTTTTCTTTTTCTTCTTCTTTTTTCTTTTTTAAATGAAGCCGGTTTCGACTAAACCCACGTCATTGTTCATTTTAAATAATTTTTGGATTTCATTGTCGGATTTTGAAAGAAAAAATGTAAAATTATTAGTTATACCTCAATTACGATTTTCGAATAAAAACTTTTAGATAAAAATTTTGGTGCTAAAAAATTATTGCAATTTTAAGATTTTGTTCACCATACTCCCCATAAAGCTATGTATGTATGTATGTCAAATGGATATATAACCCGGACCACCTAGCCCACATGTCAAACCGCTTTCACTCAATAACCGATAATTTTAATTAATTTTTTTATCAATCCCTAAAAATACTCTACCTTTAACTTAATATTTTTAGATTCAGAAAATTATATTATCTATATATGTTCTTCTCTTTTCAATTAAAACTCTATTTTTCTCAAGAAGTTTCAAGATTCCAACTTCAAAGAAAATGGCGCAATGTTGTGATTTAAAAACATGGTTGATGTTGTTATTGAAGTTTATGGGGTTGTTTATGTATTTTGTTTGGATTTTTTAGGTAGGGAAAATTAATGTAATTTTGCTTAAATAATAGATAGGGGATGTTTATGTAATATAAGCAAGTTTTTTCTATTACGGAAATGGGTTCTGGTAAGAAGTATTCGCCCCACTGTCGGTGGTTGGATAATTGCGAAACTCTGTCCAGGATAAGACCATTCGAAGATGTTTGTATCACATATACGCATAATTTCAGGAGATTTTACCTCAAACCAGGACTCTTACGAGAATGTGTAGTGTTTGGTTGGTATGTGTTAAGTGTGTGGAAAGAAATTTTCTAATTGAATTCACAATTACCGGCCATACACATGTGTTTCATACCAGAGTATATTTTTTATTATCATACCATAGATTTATCTAGATTCTGTAACAAATGTCTAATTCACCACAAGTTATATATATGACTAATGTCTAGAACTTCATATTTATAGGAGAGGAGTCGTGACATTTATGCCCAGTGACGGAGCCACAACCTACCAATGGGGTACATTAATTGACCCTCATAAAAAAAATTATTATTATGTACATATGTAGATCTTTGTATATGTAATTTTATGGAATTTTTCATTATTATATTAACCTCCCTTAGTTATTATGTTTATTGAATAAATGAGAATATTAAAAGTATTTAAGTTGATTAAATAAATATAATAAATTTTTTAATGAATCAATTTAATTTTGAAAACTACACATCCAAAAAATTTTATATGAAATCTCCCTTTCGAACCATATACAATAAGTAAAAGTTCAAATTAGAAAAACATATGAAATAAAGAAACAATCAAACATATATTTGAAATTATATTATTGTATAAAAATAAAATATTTAAAGTGAATAATGTAAATGAAAACACATACATAAAAATATAAAAAATTATGTTAATTATATATAATTTATTCTTTCTATAGTTTGATTTTCATTAATGTAATTTCTATTTTTTTTTAAATTTTATATGTAATTTTGAAGTGTCTTTTTGTTATATCCCAAAATATAAAGGTTATTGCATTTTCTATAGAAATCACTCTTTTTAAATTTATATGTTAATATATTGGATATGTTTTCGATCATGTTAATCACTCTCTTAAAATAATAATATGTATCATCTATAGTAAAACAATATACCTAAAATTATTTCTTTTTCAATATTTATATGTCCAATTACATCTCTTTGTTTTCTTGTTCTCTCTCTAATATTTTTAGTTATATTCTTTAAACAACCGAATACATATCTAATCAATATTATATTAAATATTTCTAGCATCCTTCCTGTTCGGATCGTGGCCACGGTTGGTGGATTATTTCTCTAGAGGGTTGCTTTCGTGGAGTCTTGAAAGATTCAAAGGAGTTTTTGGGGACAACTCGCATGAAGAGTGCTTGTTGGCGGCTCAAACACTTCAAGAAAGATCAAGAAATCAGTAAGACGTTCTTGATCCCTACGAATTTGAGAATAGGAATTGCGAGATTCGATCCTTGCTTCTTGGGAAAATTTTTAAAATTTTCGCTACTTTTCTGATTCGTTTTTCCAACAACAACAACAACTTGTACATATATCGCTTTCCCAAAATTTTCAGTCATACCTCAATGCATTCGTGTGCAAGTTGTCATGTTGGCAAAGTCACAAGAAAATCTTGAACGTTTAAGGGTAAGATAATTTTCAAATTCATTTCTAGTATTTTCTTGCATGTCTCATTCGATATCATAAGTAGATTATATGTCATTTTATAGGAGAAATAGTCGTTAGTTTCACCAAACTTTATATTATTTATATTTATTTCAGTTTAGTTATGTTTCACTTTTTATTAATTCCGATGAGATCATATGCAATAAAAACTTTATTCTCCTTATAAATGTTATCTTTCAATTTGTGGGTTAGTTTGCCTTGTGATAACCATCTATTATTTTATAAGGACACCCCGTCACCGTTTTCAATCCTCCAATATTTGTAAAATGGTTCTGCCAACCAAATATTTATAACAATCCTCTTTTATGCTCGAGAAGCCAAAAGTTGAGGCTTAATTACAAGAATATCCTTTCCCATCTTTTCATATATATATATAAACTTATACCTTATGAGATTGAATTAGAAATCTGAAAATTCTTCCTAATTTCGTTACCTCGTCAGACGTTTTAAACTTTGTTGGTCTCATCAAGAAATCAAACTAAAATTTCAAACTTCAATAACTTCGTTAAGAAAAATCGAATTGCAATCATATTTTAAAAGTTTTGTCAAAGCTTTTCTATGTCGATCTCAATATATAAATCATAATTAATAATAATATTAAATATCACCTTGATTATGGGTGAATGCCATAATTAATTCAAACTTTTTTATAATAATTTTTTTGATTAGCGACAAAATACATATAACATTTAATTATTAAATAAATAATATTTATTACATTGATAAAAATATATATTATTTAGAGAGTTAATTGCACCAAAAACCCTGTGATATACCTAATTAGCACTCAGAACCCTGTGATATGAAAATTCTCAAAGAAAACCCTGTGATTATAATAAATTGGCACTCATTTAGCATTTCAAACCCTACATCCGTGGTTGTAGGGTTTTGAGTGCTAACTTTAATAGAATCACAGGGTTTTCAGTGCTAATTTATATAATCATAGGGTTTTATTTGAGAATTTTCAAATTACAGGGTTCGGAGTGCTAATTAGGCATGATACAGGGGGTATCCGTGCGAAAAACTCATTATTTAGAAAGAAATCCATACATGAAATTCTTGTCTTAAATCTCGGGGTAGAACACATGTAGCATTTAATAACTTTTATTTACATTAATACAAATATGTACAAAATAAAAAAATACACATAAAAAGTATTTTATAAATCATGTCAAACATAATTATATTTCTTAATTACTACATATTTTTAAGATAACTAGTCAAATTAACGTGTGTCGCACGTTTATCATTTTAATTTATTTAAATAAAAATTTAGGTATTATGTTTATAGAATAAATTAAAATATTAAAAGTATCTAATTTGATTATATAAATATAATAAATTTTTTAATGAACCAATTTAATTTTATAAATTACCCATATAAAATTTTTTATATGAAATTTCCCCTTCGAACCATATACAATGAGTAAAAATTCAAATTAGAGAGATATTCAAATAAAGAAACAATCAAAACATATATTTGAAACTATATTATTGTATTAAAATTAAATATTTAAAGTGAATAATATAAATGAAATCACATACATAAAAATATAAAATACTATGTTAATTATATATAATTTATTCTTTCTATAGTTTGATTTTCATTAATGCAAATTTTAGTTATTTTAAAATTTTATATGGAATTTTGAAGTGTCTTTCTGTTATACCTCAAAATGTAAAGGTTATTGCATTTTCTATAGAAATCATCATTTTCAAATTTATATGTTAATATATTTGATTTGTTTTTAATCATGTTAGTCACTCTCTTAAAGTAATAATACATATCATGTATAGTAAAACAATATAAATAATATTTTTTTCAATATTTATATGTTCAATCAAATCTCTTTGTTTTCTTTTTCTCTCTTTAATATTTATTTTTTTGTTCAAAACGAAGCAATCCAACAGAGGAAGAGTAATCTCAAGATAAGACTCATTTAACTCATTTTGTCGACTATCCTAAAACCAATAACTTCGTATTTTATGGATGATATTTTTTGTCATTGGACAAATTAAATTATGTGTTGGATTTTATCTAATTATAATTCTTTATATTAACTGTAAATTATAATTAATAATTTTAAAACAATCCTCATTATGCTACTCTATAATTTTTCTATAAATAGGAAGAACGTTAACTTTAATTTCTTAAGAAATCATATTTTCAACCAAATAAATTTATTTTATAATTTTAAATATAATAATATATAAATATATTTATCAAATTTACCTTTTAGTTAAATATTTTTAAAGATAGTATCGTTAGAATATTTTAGACAAACAATAAATTGCAAGAAATCAGAAATTCCATTCGTAGATTTATAATATAATAATTAATAAAAATAATGTGTGTTGCACATTAAATATACGATTTATCAAAAATTTAATTTATTAAATTATTAAAATAAAATATTTGTAAACATCAAATATTTAAATTTTAAATATAGTAATGAGATCTCATTTAAAATATTTATTAATTGATTAATTATAATACGAAATTGTTATTGATAATATGTACTAATTATCTTTTAGGTTAACTATAAACCACATTCAAATCTCTTAATTTCATACCATGACTTCTTCCCTGGTCATTGTCTAGCTCTCTCTCAACCACCAACATGATAGAGCTCTATCTAGTCGTCTTTGCTCTAAGTCCTTTTGACCAATTCTCACTCTTCTTATACTTCTCCATCCAACATTTAATATCAATTAATGTATTAAATTATGTATTGGATTTTATCTAATTATAATTCATATATTAACTATAAATTATAATTAATAATTTAAAAACAATCCTCATTATGCTACTCTATATATT
>JBBMKE010410100.1:0-11695 GCA_037834125.1 Lippia alba | reverse complement strand
TAAATACTATTTATTGTTTTAATGTACAAAAAATCATAAGATAAATATTTATATTTATTTGCTGTAATTAATTCATCATGTTTTAAATTTACTTCTTTTTATTTTTTAATATTTTTTAATATGTATTTATTTATATATTATTAATTAATTGATCCGTGCAACGCACGAGATTTATGCTAGTATATAATAGTATAGATAGATAGATGTACGATCGATTTTAAAATATAATTTTATCTTATTCTGTAAGATATTGTGCGCATCAAACGCCTATTATGTATAAAAAATCTTAAAAGATATTATGTACTTATTGTTCTATCAATTCATTTTGGATACTTTATAACTTACAACATTTGAGGGCAAAATATGGTTAATTATGTGACACTTGATATGATAGTTTATTTAACCCAATTAGTGGCCAAGCGTTGCCAAAAAAGGACAATTTGAAAGTACCATTTGCCAAGTTGCTCATATTTTTCTACACTCTAAATCCTAATTCAAGATATTAAATACTATATATTATTTTTGTTAGAGTCTTTCTCTTTCATTTGACATTGCTCATATATATCTCGTAGAATTAACTGAATTTGAGCAAAATCAGGAAACCTATAGTTGACAATTAGACTGGATTTAATCTAACAATCATATAATTTACTGTTAATCCACGTGGTTTAGAGGATTATCAAGATTCTCATTGAGATTAGAGCTTAATTAAGTATTAGATGAAAAAACAACTTCACTCCCGTATTATAATTGTTTTTAAATTTTTTATTCGAATTTTTAAATGTTTCAAATTGTCATATATACTTTATAAAAAAAATTATATATCATCTCGGTCATTTAGGTATTAATATGTGACTTATTTCCAACGAAAAATTAATAATTTCCGACAAAAAATAGTCACGTATTAATACCTAAATAACCAGTATAATAATTTGAAAATTATTAAAAAAATATAAACGACAGTGTGATTTTTATTTTTTTTTACAAAATACAAATAATAATTTGAAATATTTGAAAGTTTGGATAAAAAATAAAAAAAACAATCGTAATATAGGGTGTAAGTTATTTTTTCCTCTAAATATTATTTCAAAGAAAAATATGAAAAAAAAAATTGAAATTACATGCGAAAAATTCAACATACTGTCGAAAAATATCCAAAAAATTAACGATAAATATATGGTCACGTAATATTCTAGTTAGACCTCTCTAAATCTCTAATTGAAGTAATTAGTAATGTAAGATTATATCGAAACTTAGAGCTTTAATTAAATTGCTAAGATTTATTAAAATTAATAAAATGTCATTAATGATAACTATACTATATGATTTCATGACCACATAGTATGAATACAAGTATGAAAGGGACAAAGTCTTGACCCACTTTCGTGGCTCATAATAATGAAAAAAAAGCATCAACTAATCATTATTTAATTAAAAAAAGCCCACGTCATTTGTCTTCTTTAATTATGACAAAAGATATTCTATTCACATAAATGATAGAGAATATAACCATATATAACTGAAATTTTATATAATAATATTTTTTTCTTTTGCAAAATAATTTATTTCTATACTTTTTATTGATCTAAGTAGTTTAGGAGTACTTGAAACTTCAATTCTTTTATAAGTTATGCAGAAATAAATCAAATGTGTTTAAAATTAATTTTTTATTTCTCATTATTTTTTACAATAATTGAAATTTTTTGTCTAACCTTTTTTTTTCCAGGAACTCAACTCTTTTTTTTTTTTTTTTTTTTGCCTTTTGCTTCCAAACAATCATAACTTTTACTAGTTAAATATTTACAACGTAACTTCTGCTTTTGCTTCTTAAAAAGCAAAAATATTTTGTAAATACGTAGGGAGTGTTTGCAAACTCTAAAAATAAGCATTTATGAGATAAGTGCTTATTTTCAGCAGTTTTGGAGTGTTTGGAAATCCAACTTCTACTTAAAATAATAAACAGAAATAAGCCAGAATCCAGAAGCAGGCCAGCGCATGCTTCTGGATTCTGCTTATAACATTTTTTAAATTTATTTAAAATTCTATTTTGACAATAATATCCTTATTAAATTATTAATATTTTTAATTAACCTTTTTACATACAAATACAACTCTAATGTTTATATGTCCGTTATTCTTTTTTCCAAACTCGTTGAATCTTATTCTTTTCTCCTCCTATCAAAATTTTGTAATCTCAAAAAATCTCATACCTAAAAAATTTACAATTATCAAGTAAATATTTTCTCTTTTTCTTAAGTTTTATAAATTTATAAATAAAAATATATATATATAATAATTTCATGTATGATTAATTATAAATAATCTTATACAAAATTATAATAATTTATTAGAAGTTATATATTAATATAATACTTAATCAAATTATAATACTCTAACATATTCTAAAATATTTCAGGGCAAATTAGTAATTTTATAAAAATTATAAGTGATTATCAACTTTTTTCTGTAAATACTCAACTGATTATTTTTCTGCTAATCACTTTTTTTTTCCAAATACTCACCGCTTTTACTACTGTAATTTTTAACCGCTTTCACTTCTGCTTTTACTTCTACTTATGGAGTAAAGTTTGCAAACACCCCCTAATACTGTTTCTGCTTCTAGCTTCTGCCAATTTTGACAATATTACAAAAACACATACAGCGACAAATTCGTGGAAAATGGTTATAAAGAAGTGGTGGTTTCATTTGAAATTTCCAAAGGGTCATTTCACTTCAAAATATGCGCGTTCAGACGTGTGGGGTTTTGTTTTCCTTCACAGAAAATGATATACATATCTCTCTTTTTTTTTTTTGGGGTATTTTTGTTGTTGATATCAATTCCCTGTACAAAAGGGAAAAGAATTATTGGTAATATTTCAAAAATACTACGTCAAGAAAATGATGAATCGTTTAGGTAAGTTAGGCCGGTTTAAGAAATAACTTGTGATGTCCGAATCGTGGATGCAATATGAGAGTGTCCCAGAACTTCGAAAAATTCAAAATTACTGTTGTTTTGCGTCACGTTTTCGGGATAAAATACAAATAGTTTTACTGAAGTTACTCTTTATTCATAGAAATTAAGTCTTATATATTACAATACAGATGGATTGATTGTGAATTATATCACGTCTCGATAAGGATATCGTGATTTTAAAAAAGAGGTAATTATATGATATGGACGAATATCATGACAGATATACACGATATCAAGAGAGATGAGTTGGAATTGGATAAAATTAATATTATGATATGTATAATTAGTTGATTTATTTTAGTCTACGATAATATTACATTGTTTATTTTCTTAAGTTGTTTATTTCCTTAGGAGTTCAAATTTGGTAGAAATCTTTTATTTATTGTTGTTGGTTTATTATATGTATCAAAAATAACAATTCAATCTTCAAGTCTAATTCTCTTTTTTCTCTCTCGTCTCTAACTTCTCCCGCCGGTGGGTCTTACCGAATTATCCTTCTCCCTCTCCTCTAAATTCTCTTCCCCCTTACAATTTATCCGGTCGGTCTGTCTTTACCGGATTATCTCTCTCTTTCATCCCCAACTTTCTTACGACCAATGTTTTCAAAAGCGGACAGGAGGTCAAAGCTGTAGCCTTATTGGTTACCGGTCGGATCGGTTCGACAGGTTCAACCACTGGTCGAACCGGTGTGACGTCATAAATAAATTATTATTATTTTATTAAATTTATCATATATATATATATTGAAAATATAGATTAAATTTTCTCAAATTTTAAAACAAAATATATAATTTCTACACATAATATCTTTCAAATTTATAATATTTAAAATAAAAATTTTGATTTTCCTACATACTTTTCATATTAGATAAATTAATTATAACTAAAAGTAAATATTATAGATAATAATACACGTAAAACGGTAAAAGTATACATAAATTTTGTCGGTTAATTTTTCTTTTCATTATAAATTTATCAAAAGAAAAAAAAGGAAACAAAAGGACATACAATTAAAAACTAAACACTAGGGGAACCTTAGCCTCCTCCTCTTCATTTTGTACAAGTGTTCTTTGTATTTGTTTCATTTCTTTTCTTCCCAAAGAGACAATACATAGCATTGCACTTGAAGGTTGTTCTAACCTTGGCGCAACTCCTCCGAGCACGGCAATAATGCAGAATCCGGCAAGCACGTGATCATCAAAAACAATTTAGCTTATTCTTCTTCACAATCTGACAATCTCCTTATATTTTTAACTTTTGTAAATTTTTCCAATATCTTTTTCACCTCTGTATATTTTTAGTCGTGAGGGGGGACGATTGCCGGAAAATGGCAGCGGCGTCTGACAATGAACACCGAGAAAAGGGCAAAAAAAAGGATAAAAGGCGAAATCTTGATGAACCAGCGATCCGGTCCGGTTCCGACGGCTAAAACCGCCTCTTAACCGGTCGATTTTGCCGTCCATATCCAGTCCAAATCATGGCGATTTTCTAGGCTCAACCGGACCGGATACGCTACCGGTCCCCGGTTAAACCGGTCGGACCGGGCTGTCCGGTCCGGTTTTCAAAACATTGCTTACGATCCCGAGACTGCTCTAAAGTCTCTTTCAAATACGTTCGTGTAACCGTTCGTATCATTGGTGCTTTCATTAATTTTTCGACGTTGTCTGAAGTAATTAGTTTTAAAGAGTTTCAGCAACAAATTGATGTGCAGATGGTTTCGCCAAACGCGGCTATGCAACGGACTTTGCAGCAATTAACACAGGTGGTTCCGAAATTGCAACACGATTTGATATTTTTTTTGTTGGCAATGTTCAACGGGTTGTGCCTGAGGCCCTGAGTTACACCTTGAGGACAAGGTGATTTTTGATGGGCAAGGGAGTGATCTAGACGGATATCGTGACAGATATACACGATATCAAGAGAGACGAGTTAGAATTGGATATGATTAATATTATGATATGTATTAGTTGGTTTATTTTAGTTTAGGATAATATTACATTGTTTATTTTCTTACGTTGTTTATTTTTTTAGTGGTCCATAGTAGAAATCTTTTATTATATATTATTGTTCTTAGTTTATTTTACGTATCAAAAATAATAATTCAATATTCAAGTCTAATTATCTCTCTCGTCTCTAACTTTTCCCGCCGGTGGGTCTTACCGAATTTAGGGGTGCAAACAAGTCGAACCAGCTCGGTTTGAGATTGAATTGTGACGATTTTGAGTCGAGCTCCAACTAGCCCGAGTCATACATCGAATTAAACTCGAGCTCCATGAGTCTAGGATCGTGGCTTGCGAGCCTATATATGCATATACTTATTTTTTTATAAATTATATATATGTATATTATGTTTTATATCATATATATATATATATATTATATATACATATAGAACATATCCAATATATATTTAATTTATAATATATGTATTAAAAAATTAATACAATCATATATATTATATTTATATGACTTAAAACTTAAATAATATACTCAAAACATACCATATATATATAATTTGATAATTTTTATATGGTCCAATATTATATTATATAAAAATACATTTATATATCACATATTATATTACATATATCATAAAATATTAATAATATATGGGTCGAGCTCGATCTCAAGCCCGATCTCGAGTTGGATTTGACGAGCTTAATCAAGTCGAGCCAAGCCGAGCTCGAGTTTACCATAAGTAGAGTTCAAGCTAAAGAAATTCCGGCTTGACAAACTCGATCCCGAGTTCGATCATGTCTTTCAATTTTTGAGCTCGAGCTTAAACCTGGTTTTTTAGTCAAAACTCGGCTCGTTTGCACCCCTAGCATCAAGGGATACAAACAGTCTTGGTATCTTTGATTCTTTGACTCTTTTCTTTTTGTCCCTCTGTTCTCTCTTAAACTTTTTTCTTTTATGCTTCTCACTTTTAAATATTTTTTCTTTTAATATATTTACATATTATCTTTTAAATTCAATTTTCTCTCTTTATTCTCTTTTAATTTATTTACTTATTATCTTTTTAACTTCAATCTTATAGTGTATTCAGTATCAGGCGTATTTAATAATAATCTAATTATTAATAATATAAAAAATAATATATTTTAATAGTAATATCTTTTTTTTCACACAGGTGTCGTTACTAATTTACATAATCTTTACCTATATAAAAGTTTGGATCTTGATGGACCTATTGTGAAATGATGAAATTGGTCATCATTCAACTTTAACTATAATATTTATGTAGTTTATAGTTCAATAGTTCAATTTAATATTTTTATTTGATTTTATTGAATTTATTTATCTTTATTTAAGTGGCAACTTTTACAATTCTCCTCCCTACTTATATTCTCATTTAATGTAGATTAAACTTTAATTTGAATTGAATATTTAATACGTCTTAATACCAAATTAATTATGATATTTATATAGAAAAAAATTAATAATTCAATTAAATATTTTATTTTTAATTTAAATTAATTATGTAATATGTATTAATATGCCGCTAGATTAATTTGATGTAATTAAATTTGATTTACTTGACACAAATTGAAAAAGTTTGAAAAGAAACTATTTAGAATAATTTAATATATAATTAAATAAAATTTATTTTATTAAGTACTAATTTTCGAACTACTTCTTCTTCTTCTTGTTAATTAGTATTAGTACTTTATTTGGGTTAATTATTGATTTTTAGTAATTAATAATTCATTATAGAATGACTCCTAACATATCTACCCAAACTTATGCCATGTGATAAAATATACTTCTTAGAAATGGTTGATCATGTAGTCATAATTCTAATTTTCAAAATTATAAGTGCTTGTTCTTCTTTGATTTTTTTGGATTTTGAATTTTTAAATTTTTTCTTTATTGTTGTTTCGATTCTCATATGGTTAATGTATCAGAAAAGAGTACGCGAAACATCTTGGAGTGACAATGTTCAAGTTTTGTATAATTTTTCGTCCGCTTCTTTTTTTTTATAGATTCATCCAGATATTTATATTTATTATATATGGAAAATTACATCCAACTACCCTGTATTTAGGCCTAATTACAACGTAGTCCATGATTATTTAGAAATTACATTTTAGTCCCTATCTTTTGTTAATATTTGTAATTAGATCTAATTTTTGTAAACTTTTAGGTATGATTTTGCATTTTTGGTCATGTATTAAACATAAAAATCATAAAAGAATCCAGAAAATAAGTTTTACAAATTTCGTTAATGGATTTCATGAAAATAAAAAATATAGGGACTAAAATATAATTTCTAAACAATCATGAACTACGTTGTAATTAGACCTAAATACAGGGCTGAAACTACCTCTAAACCAATCCAACACTTATGCAACATAACCAAGCATGATCCAACACCAAAATATCATAGATTCAAGTCCCATTCATAGAAAGAAACAAGCTCAAACAAGAACAAAGGCATGAAATGGCATGTATGATCATTTCTCCAATAAAACCTTGAAACTCATTAATGGAAACTCTTGAATGCATCAACTATCAGCATATATGCTTCCATACAATCATTTATACATGTACAAGAATCAAATCTCATCAAATAAATGCAAGAAAGTCACAAGGGAGCATGCTTGATCAAGAATGGGCTCCAAACCCTCATATAAATGTAAATATTCACAACTCATGCAAACTTTGATTATATCATGCATATGATAGCTTAAATGAAAGAGGGAATCATTCCATACAAGAATCTACACTCACATATCAAAGAATGGGAGGGATCAAATTGGTTGTTCTTTGAAGGAGATGATGAATAGTGCCATTTTCCCTCTTCTCTTCTTGGTCTCGGTTTTCAGCTGCTATTTGGAGGGTTTGGGAGATATTTTTGGAATGAAATTAGTTAAGGCTGATAGGTAATTAAATAAGGGTCATGTGGGTCCTTGTTTCACTCAATTTGGATTTAAAATGAGATAGTGATGGCCTTTTTAATACAAGGGGGTCATTATGGCCGAGATTAGGGTGTTCGGTTGAGTTCCGGGCAAGTTTCGAGGGTCCAAATGAGTTTCAACATAAAATCCGAGCACCCATGCACGTTCATAACACGTAAAACTAACACATAATCGAATTTCACAGAACTCAGAATTAATCTCATATGATTTCGGCAAGCAATCATGTTGATCATGCGCAATCACGTTCAAGTATTAAATTTCAAATTCATACAAGTTATTCAAAATTTCATAAAGAAAATGAAATAAATCCAAGTAAATAAGGTAATACGCAATTAAATATAAATTTAAAAATACGCGCATAGAGTCATATAACCCAAACCCGAAAGGATGAAAATCCGGGGTGTTACAACCTTCCACCCTTAAAAAGAATCCGTCCTCGAATTCTCTACCCGACTAAGCAACCAGTAGGGAAACCCCGTCCCACAAGCCAAAAGTGAGAACCTCATCTCAAAGTCAACAATGAGAGAATCCCCGTCTCTCGAACAGCAAGAGAGACCCCGTCTCTCAATAGGCAAGGAGAGAACCCTGTCTCTCAACAGGCAAGGAGAGACCCCCGTCTCTCAACAGGCAAAGACAAAGCAAGAGGATCTCCAATATCCCCAAGCAACTTACCACAAAAGAAAACAAGCAGAAAGAAGCGAAGTAACAATCAAATGTATGCATATGCCATGAATGTTGATGTACCGTTCACCGAAGTAATGAGATTTGAAGCCGATATGTTTTAGCATGAATGTGTTGTCTTATCCCTAATGGCTCAATCTTCAATTTGCCTTTCGTTCCCGTATAAGGTACTCCAGTTGATAAATGACACACTCTCGATCGATTCCACTCCACTTCGTTACCCTCCTTTCACTTAAAACTCGGCTGCAAAAGCATTAGTGCCACCACCTTTTCCTTTCTCGTTTTAACTCCATTTTTTGTCCTCTCTACACTCCTCCTCCCAATAATAGTTCCGGAATTGACAACATATGCATTTCCACTTACTTGATCATCCACTTTCAAACTTCTACTTTCTACTCTCCCCCACTTCCGTTTATTCTAGAAAGTGCTGTAATAATATTCATCCCATTGTCACCTCCTTCTTGGCCTTAACAGAGGACTCCTACTAGCGTACCTTCCATCAACAAAAGGGATCGAGATTCAAGATTTACCACCTAAAAAGTAGCCACACTGAATCTTCTTCTATTTACTGAGTCAAATGATGTACGGGACTAAGAGAGAAGCATGAAATAGAATAACTCATAAACTGAGAACGGTAATAAAAATAGAGGAACTATGGATGATGAAACTAATTTCTTTTCATCTACGCGCATGTGTGTGTAAGAGAGAGAGGAAATTTTAGCCAAGGTGCGGAGAGACTTTGTTTAGTGGGTTAGGGATTCGTTTTAGCTCTTAGTCAGGATCTTAGCTTATTTTCTTGATGATTGAATTTCCTTATTCGATGCCCTTCTTTCTACTTCTTGAGATTCCTTCAAACTTCCTCTCGATCTTGAAGTTTCTTGCCTTTTGTAGAGTTGGTTACCCTTTGATTCTTGCATTTTCGTTGCTCCTACTAAGGAGTCTCGTTCAAATACAACCATGACTTTAATTTATTTCCCCGGTCTCACTTCCCCCTTAAAGAAATCCTTATCTTCATTCATTGGACTCACTCCTTACTAAGAATTTTCTACTCCCTCAACTTAGCCTCCTTTTTCCATCCTTAACTCTCACTTTACTTCCCTAAAACCTTGGTATCTCCTTTTTGTTCTTTTGGCTCATATTTTGCAACCCCCAATATTTCTTCTTATTATGATTCGGACATGACTTGGTTGAATTAAGACTTTACGGATGATGTGGTGGTGAAGGCCTACCAATTAAACATTAAACAATGCATGTTGGGTCAAGATGACAATGCACATGGCACATTTCAATCACTTAAAGAAACAACACGTTCGAGTAACTAATTCAAGTAGAGATGCACGCACACGCAATAAGGAAATTTAAACGATTTAAAACGAGGTATGATGCACGTGCTATGAATGCATTGAACCTGTCACCTTAGTTGGATAAGCTTTAGCTCAGCAATTATTCTTCATGTCTCCAATTGCATGTTACCTTGAATTTGTTGATCACTTCTTGTTTACCCACGGTCTTCGAATTATTCAAAGTTTCCTTATATTAACTATGTGTCACCACTGTCTGAGATTGGAAGCCTTTGAACCCAAATTCTTTTACCTCCATGGAATCAGCATCTTGACTTTCCCTTAATGATTGATCTCCAATTGGCGTCCCGAACCTTTACCTAATCATCCCCTTTCTTTATTGTTTCCATTTGTTGCTCCATATTCTTATCCTCACCCCACAACACGACAATTCAAATTTGAATCTGGAATAACTCCAACTCCCCCGAGGTAAACTCCTAGCGTTATTGCCTCTCCAAAATTTGCATTAACCGAGTTGATTGGTTTCCTTCATCTCAAAGATCCATCTCCAATAGAACTCGAAATCTTTTCCACGGTTCGACTTCATATTCTGCGCTCTTACCCTCCTCCTAATTTAGGTATATTACTCCATGAATTCCGTTTAATCTTGTAAGTTGTATGTGCTGCACATCCCACCAATGTCTTGTTAAATACCACCAACTTCAATTAGGATTCACAGCTCCCCACATTTTAAAACTTCCATTCCGAATTCCCGCGTTTAACCTATATTCCTTATGCCAAAGAAGACTTGAGATAACCGGTTGTATGGTAGAGATTGGTCGTGGTTTGACATCATCTTCGTACCTTTAATTCACAACTTATTTCAAATATAATGCATGGGGTTAAGACATGCTCATCCTTCATAATCAATCAACTAAAACAAATTCAATATAAACGCAACAATAAGCCAATAAGGCTCAAAAGTAATGCACTTCAAAGATCAAGAACAATGCAATGCACACGTTGACAAGTAGTTCCTAAGTCGTGCGACCTAAACTTGACACAACACGACACTCGAACCCCAGTTTTGCAACTTGTGCTCTGATACCACTTAAAGGATGTAACACCCGAACGTGTGGTGCCACATCCCCCGCATCGAGACCCCGATCCGGATCATGAAATGGAATCCATGCCCGAATCTGAATCACGGCGAACGGGGACTCACATACACTCGCTAGGCTAGGCGGGCTAACCCTTGAACCAAATTAATAACCAACAATGACAACAAGGACAATTAGAGCAAGGCAATAAAATGCGGAAGCATAACATAACATTTACAATGAGCCACGGGTTCCAAAATACATTATTCACATAGTCATGGCCTTCACAGCCTCAAGAAAAGTAAATGCGTTCGAGACAATATTCAAGATCCAAAATGCTACAAATATAATATGAGTGTGTGCGATCCAAAATAACCAACATGCGAGACAAGAATGCAAGACTCTCTAAGACTCGTATCCCCGCCTAGCACGTACGCACACCTGCAAGCAAAAGACTGAAAACAATACCGGGTTCAGTCCAAAAGGGGCTGGTGGGTATAAAAACAGGGCATAATATAGGTAATATCACTGAATTTAAACACGTTCATGCAAGTTATAATCCCTGTTGAAGTTTTAGAAATAATTTCCCCAAATGGGTAAAAAGGAAAAGAAAGAAATGAAAGAAAAGCATCGACAGGTTTATAACTATCAATTTCCAATTAGTAATAGGTCGATCATGGCCCGGCGAGTGGGCGTGTACAATCTCCATCCTTCTCCTCGTGTGTATTCAGTAATCATTTA
>JBBMKE010410099.1:0-22894 GCA_037834125.1 Lippia alba | reverse complement strand
CAACAATGGGAGAACCCCGTCTCCCAAGCACAAGGAGAGAACCCCGTCTCTCAAACACAAGGCAAGGGAGTCTCCAATACTCCCAAGCAACACAACACCAAACAGAAAACAACCAAGAAGAAACAAGGCAAAATCAACAGTTGCCAAAACACATAGAGAGCAAGTAATACATATTGAGCACGCCACAAGTAAATAAAGGTAAAGTAGTAAGTTGATGAGCACCAAATCATACTAGGAACAAGTAACAATCAGCAAACACAAGCTTTATTCAAATTAAAGTTACAGGTATGCATATGTAATGAATGTTTGATGTACGTTCACCATAACAAGAAAATTTGGGATTGATCATTCATTGTCCGTTGATTGGTCTGACTGAATAGTTGTCCCGATCCTTGAATTATCTCTAATACCTTTTTGTGCATCCACTCGTAAAGATGAACGAACCTCGACTAATGACATTCCAAATTTCCTTCTGATTCTTTCTCCCAGTTATGCTCTTTAGTTCCAAATTACGCGTTCAGCCTTGACCCCAAAATAATTTGCCCTTCTCACAATGACCGATAATGTTTGATCCCTAATTATAGGATAGCCACTACCCCAGTTTACTTCTCCACGAGTTATTTCCAAATTGAGTGGTGACCATCCGTTGTTAAAATTTTGTTCTATATCTTTGTAGATCTTTGCTTTACCCTCTTATGCTCTTGGGGCCAATAAACGTGCATTTAATTCTGGTCCACTCACTCTCTGATCAAGAGGAGACCATCTTGATGCTTCATGTTCATCTATAGTCGCTTCTTTCTGATTGTTTTCTTCTCAAAGTCCCTCTAACTCATTGTAGAAACGTCTAGTGATGTGGTTGAGTCCTGTTTTGGTTATATTGTTCGAACCCACTTTTTGACACTTAGTTAAAATGACTTCCCAAAACACATCGTGAGATAGGACTATCTGATTTAACTTCCTTTCTCAATAATTTCAGGAATCCATCGAAAGTCCCTTGTTAACAACATCATCTTGAATATCTAGATTTCGTACACATGAGCTCCCAACGAACTATTCTCTTGCCACCCCAGATTATGATAATCGAAATTAGCTTGCTTCTTCTAAATTTGAGCAAAAGCTTTCTCATAATTCCATCATTTTAAAAACCGAGCCGCGCTTGTACAAATAAGGAATTATTTTAATCTTGCAAGACTGAACCTGTAACACCCCGTTTCTTCACACGTGCAGGTTTGTACCACGTGTGAGTTTAATTCTTGTTTTGCATTTATTTTCATATTAACTGTTTCATTTCATTCATAATTATTTGTTTATTTGAACAACTTCGAACTATTTGATTATTTGAATTTCTATTTGATCGCGTGATTTGAATTCTCGTGTTATGAATTCTCAAGTATGCCTTATGTGAATTATTTGTCTCTTGGACTCTTTCGCATGATTTAAACTTAATTTGGGCTTTAGTGTAATTAGTTTTTGGACTGAAATGCATGTTTTTGAATGTTTAGGGGTCATTTGGTTATTATGACCTAATTGAGTCCCTAGGTCGTTTCTTGAGCTAAGGAACTCAAAATTGAGTTCCGACTCCTTTGTTGCATTCCATTTGGAAAATAGGATTCAACGAGACCAACCTTGCATTTTTATGACTTCGTTTCAACCTCGTATCAAATCGTATACCCTCACGTACATAAATATCCCTTGTGGGACCCCCAAACCCATGCTTTTGGAGACTTTTCTTTCCCATTTTCAGATTTTCCCTCTCTCATCTCTCTCTCACTCACGTTTCACCCCAAGAAGAAGGAAAAGAGAAGCCATTTCCAAGCCCTCCATTGTTGCTCTTCACCCCAAGCTCAAGACCCCTCTTTTATGCATTTTCTTTGCTTGGTAAGCATGTTTTCTTGTTCCTTGCACCTATGTGACTTCATATATACATTCATATCATGTTTATCATGTTGGGATCTTTGGGATTGTATATGGGGGTTTGTTGAAGGGTTTCATGGCATCTTAGGTATAGGTGCATCTCTTATGCTTTTATTGCTTTTATATGTGCATATAGGTGATATGGATATGATTCTTTAAGTTATTTGATGCATTTATAGCTTGGTGGTTGAGTTGTGAACTTGGTGTATTTATGAGGAATATGTATTTGTGAGTTATTGCATGAATTCTTGATTTATGGCTTTCATTGGTGCTTATATGTGTATATATGAATGTCTTGTGGGAGAAACATGAGTTTTGGATTGAAATGTGGCAAGATCACTTAGACCCCTTTCCCCTAGTTTGAGCTTTAGCATGCCTTAGTGTGTTGGTTATGTGCTTGATGTGTTTTGGTACCAAGTTGTTGAGTTTTGATTGCTATTTGGGCCATTTTGAAGCCAACCTTGCCGGTTGGGGCCATATGTGCGTGTTTGTGAGTTTTGATCGATTAATTGCGTATGATTCTTGGATTTTTGATGCCCTTTTGGATGTCTTATATGTTCTTGCATGCCTTTAGCTTGTTCTTGCATGATTTGTGTTGAGTTTTGGAGCATATTTTGGTGTTTAAAGTGTATAGGTTCGGATCCCCTATTTTTAAAGCATTTTTCTGCCCAGATTTCGGAGGCCAAACCCCCATTTCGGGCTCTAGAGTGTTTTGGAAACGGGCGTTTGCGTCTGGCGCTAAATTGAATTTTCAGTCTTGCAAACGGGCGTTTACATTTTCAACTGTGTTTCGAAACGCCCGTTTGGGAGCCCAGAATCGTTATAGAAGGGTTTTGAAACGGGCGTTTGGAGTTTATTTTGTTTTTCTAAATGGCCGTTTCAGTAGGGGATTTTTCTTACAAACAGTTTTGAAATGGGCGTTTGGGGTTCCTTTATTTTTCCCAAACGGCCGTTTCAGAAGGGAAAATTTCTTACAGACGTGTTTGAAACGCCCGTTTGGTCTTCCTTTGTATTTTCTAAAATGCCGTTTCAAAGCTCTCGGGTTCCAGGTCTGGACATCCAAACGGTTGTTTCCTTTTTGACCTAAAACACGAAACGGGCGTTTGGGAAGCTGCTGTAAGTGTTTGGATTTTTTGACTTTCGCGGGTCGATTCCTTTGCACCCGAAACACCTTTATATGCCTTTCTTGCATGCTTATTTGAGTTTTTCTTGCTTATTTGAGGTTTCTTTTAGTGCTTATTTGAGTTTTTCTTCTTCATTGGTCTGCTGTAAGTTGATTCATTTCTTGCATGCTTATTTGAGTTTTTCTTGCTTCATTGGTGTGTGTCGAGAACGTTTCTTTTGGTAATTGTGGAACGAGTTGGGATCTCTTGTACCTATATGTATCTTTTGTTTCAAAATTCATTTTGGTTTGTGAAACCCCGACTCGGTTCATGATAGGCCTTTTGAATCTATGCTTTGCTTCTATTATGTATTTACGTGGTGTGTGTTGCCCATTCACTCAGTCAAGTGGGTAGACTGACCCTATTTTCTTCGCTTCTTTTAGTTGCAGGTTTCTCGAGCTAGGCGGGGAAGTCTTCGAGTCTTGTGGTCTTCCTAGTTTAGGTCGAGTTTGCATACATATGTATTTAATTCTGAATACTCTTGCGTTAAGCTTGTTCTAATATGTATCACTTTGGAGATTGTGAATACTTGTATCAATTTTGGGCTTGTAGCCATTGTTTATTTATGCTAGCTCCAATGTTTGGATCTTGACCTCATTTTGGCCAAATTCCCACAGCCATGGGAATTTACAAAGGAAAAATCCACGGCTGTGGATTCTGTCTGTGCTCACAGACTTGGTTTTTCGTGCTTTGTTTCTCGTTTATCTGGTCCTTTCCGCCCCTAGCATGATCCCAATGTGTTACATACATGATTATGAGGTTGTAATACCATGCTATGAGTTCTTATTGCTTGAATGTGGATTGTATTATGTTTCAAGAATGTGTTATGTACTTCATGTCATAATTTGAGATTCGTTGGACGTGATTTATGCGAGTTATGCATTTGTGTGCCCTCGTTGCTCTTATATGCGCATGATTGACCTAATGCTTGGAATGTGAGTTCTTAATGCTTCTTATTTCTTATCTTGGTGATTCATATGTCTTGTATTCAAGTTGATATATGTGTATAGCATGTTATTGATGAATTTTGCACCGCATTGAAGTAATTCATGAAAGATATGCATGGGAATGAATACGAATGATTCAAGATTGATTAAATGTATACATGATTGCATCCCCATGGCATTGATTTGGTCTTTTATGCATTTCATATCATTTTAATGCATTGTCGTGCATCTTATTTGGTTCATGAAGAGTCTTGAGACTCACGATTGCACGTATGCCTCTTGTACAGTTTCTCCAGGGCGGAGACTTGTCGGGTTCATAGGACTCTTCTGTCTACCTTGTCTTCATGTTTTCTTGGTTGTTCGGTAAGAGTACAGGTGGGTTTCTCTTCTACTAGTTATGATCGACCCGATACATCCCAATGTGTAAGTTTTAAGACAAAGTGATATGTAAATATATATATCGAGTCTTTCAAAAGAGTCATTGATTTCATGTTAAGCCTTTCTCTTTTATTGTATCTTACCTAATGATTTTTGGCTAGGGCATGATTGTACACGGGGCCCAGGAGCTTAGTGTAAGAGGCTATCCGGGGAGGCATAGGGCCGACAATGATCCTCTCATACTAGTTCCAAAACATATTACGGCAAAACGGACTTTGTTGGGGAGGTTTCAATGAAGAAATGCTAGACGGGCTAGTTGGGGTTTCATGGACCCCACTAGCCATTATGAATGGATGGTAAGGGCTTGCTACCCGAATCGTCACCGGAGTAAGGAGTATATGTTATGCATGAATGAATATTAATGAATGAAGGATCATGAATGAATGTGAACGTATGATTGTTGCACAAACGCTAATGAACGCATGAATGTTAATGCACACACAAAGGAGATGGTTGGAGATGGAAGCCCTACCCGTCGGGGCTCACGTATTGACCGCATGAATGAATGGATAATAAGATTGATAGTTGTAATCGCGATCATTATTTTTGGTTATTTTTACCCACTTGGGAAATATTTTCAAAAACTTAAGAGGGATTATGACTTGCATGTGGGGGTGTTTATTTTATGCAATATTGTCATATTAAGCCCCTTTTTTATACCCATCAGTCTCCTATAGATTGAACCCGACATTGTTTTCAGTTTTGTGCAGGATTGGAGCGCTAGGCGGGGAAACTAGAGTCTTATGGGTCTAGCTAGTCGGTTTTATCTTACACACACTCATGTCTCTGTTGTTGTCATTATTGTATTGCATATTTAATCGCTTATTGTACCTTGAGGCTGTGAAGGCCATGTGTAGTTGTATATATTGAATTTATATTGGAGCTCGTAGCTCATCGTACATGATTAATGTTATGCTTCCACTTTATTATGCTTTGCTCTGGTCTTTTGCGGTTCTTGGTTTTATTTAGTTCAAGGGTTAGCCCGCCTAGCATAGCGAGTGTGTTGGTCTTCCGTTCGCTTTGATTCGGATTAGGGCTTGGACTCTCCATTTCATGACCGGGTCCGGGTCTTAGTGCGGGGGATGTGGTGCCCTTCGTTTGGGGTGTTACATCTTTAAGTGGTATCAGAGCTCAAGGTTGAAAAACCGAAGTTCAAGCGTCGTGTTGTGCCAAGTTTAGGTCGCACGGCTTAGGAACTACTTGTCAACATGTGCATTGCATTGTTCTTGATCCTTGAATGCATTTCTTTTGAGCTTTGTTGGCCTATTGGTTGCATTTTATATTGAATTGGTTCTTGTTGACTGATTATGTGGCATGAGAATGTCTTAACTTCATGAATCATATTGGAAATGAGTTGTGAATTAAAGGTACGAAGATGATATCAAACCACAGACAATTTCTGTTACGACAACAGGCTATCTTAGGTCTTCTCCGGTACATGGGATATAGGACTTCACCAAGGAATTATGTGCAAGGACTTGGGATTTCGTGGGGTTTCTTCACTTGATTTGTGGCTCGAGCGGTGGAATTCTGATTGCAAATCGTAAAGTATGGGAAGCTGTAAATTTTAATTGAAGCGGGTGGTATTCAACAAGATATTGGTGGGATGTGTAACGCTTGCAGCTTACAAGATCAACCGGATTTCGTGGAGTTACCTAAATTTGTAAGATGATAAGAACGCGGGTTATGAGACTTAATCGTGGAAAAGTTTCAAGTCCTATTGGGGATGGTGAATCCTTGGTGAGCAAAGATGGGTATATGATGATTACGACCTATAAGAATCATCACCTACACTCACACTACGAAAGTTAATCAATCCAAGCAAGGGGCAAAGAGAAGAGAACTTTGGATGCGTCTACAGCCGAGAATTAAAAATCAACGCAAAGACGAAGGGAACCAATCAACTCAGATAATATAAATTTTGGGAGAGACAATAACGCTAGGATTTATCTCTAGCGAGTTGGCATTATTTTTATATCCAAGCTAAATTGTCGAGTTGTGGGGTCGGATTAGGAATATAGAGCAACAAATGGTAATGATAAAATAGGGCAAAGGGCCCTTGGAAGGGAATTCAACACTTAAGTGAAGATGATTGGAGGATGAGTCCATTTATCCTTTCAAACGTATAAGGGACGAACCGAAGGAAAACCGCATTAAGGTGACCATTATGTTGAAGACCAGAAAGCGCCTAGTGATCGATTTTTCAAGAAAGGCATGATGTTAATTCCATGGAGGTATACGATTCTGGATTCGAGGGATTCCAACCGCAGACAGTAGTAACACATAATTGATACAAGGGAACTTCGGTCGAGGTGACAGCTAGAAAGGGGATCCGAGACAATATTTGGGGATCAATCTTTGAAGGAAACAAAAACCTCAATTTCATGGATACAAAAGAATGTAAATTCAAGAAATTATAATCTTTAGCTATGGAAGCATACAAGTGGATACAAGATTATTTCGGAGATTTAGCAGACCGTGGGTAAACAAGAAGAAGAAGTAATTAACAAATTCGGGACAACACGTAATTAGAGACATGAAGGATGATTGCTGAGCTAAGGCTTATCCAACTACGGTGATAGGTGCATCGCATCCATAGCACATGCATCATACATCGTTTTAAATTATTTAATTTTCCTTATTACATGCGCGTGCATCTCTACTTGAATTAGTTGCTCGAACGTGTTATTTCTTTAAGTGATTGGAAGTGTTCCATGTGCATTGACATCTTGACACAACATGCATTATTTAGTGTTTGAATGATAGGCCTTTACCACCACATCATCCGTAAAGTGTTATTTCAACTAAGTCACGTTCGAATCATAATAAGAAGAATTTTGGGGGTTGCAAAATATGAGTCAAAAGAAGAAAAAGGAAATACCAATATTCTGGGGCAGTAAAATGAAGGTTAAAGATGAAAAAGGAGGCGAAGTTGTGGGAGTAGAAAATTCTTAGATATGGAGTAAGTTTAATGCTTAAATATAGGAATTCCTTTAAGGGAGAAGCATGATTGGGGAAATGAATTGAAGTCATGGTTGTGTTCGAGCGAGACTCCCTAGTAGGAACAACAGAAATACAAGAATTAAAGAGTGGCCAAAACTCTACAAGTGGTGAGGAACTTCCAGACCGAGAGGAAGATTGAAGGGATTCCAAGAATTTGAAAGAAGGACATCGAATAAAAAAGTCCAATCATCGAGAAAAGAAGCTAAGATCCTGGCCAAAGACTAAGAAGAATCTCACACATGCAGCATCCGTATATCCATAAGAAGGAACTAGTCTCTCCATTAACAAATTCTGTATCTTTATTACTGTTCTCAGAATGTGGGTTATTCTGTTTTATAACCCTCTCATGGTCTCATACATCATTTGATTCGGTAAACGGGAAAAGATTCAGTTTGGCAATTATTTGGGTGGTAAATCTTTAACCTTGATCTCTTTTGTCGATGGAATGTATGCTAGTAGGAGTCCTCGGTCAAGGTCAAGAAGTAGGTAACAATGGGATGAATATTATTACAGCAATTTCCAGAATGAACGGAAGTGGGAGAGAGTGGAAATTGGAAGTTTCAAAGTGGATGATCAAGTAAGTGGAAATACATATGTTGTCAAGCCCGGGTTTATTATTGGAAGGAGGAGTGTGGAGAGGACTGAAAATGGAGTTGAAATGAGAAAGGAGAAGGTGGGCGGCAATGACACTTTTGCAGGCCAGGTTTTAAGTGAAAAGAGGATAACGAAGTGGAGTGGACTCGATCGAGAGTGTCCCTTATCAATTGGGAGTACCTTCCACAGAGATGAAAGATAAATTGAAGATCAAGCCGTTAGGAATGAGATCGTATATTCGTGCTAGGATATTTTCGGCTCTAAATATCATTATTTCGGTGAACGGTACCTCAACCATTCATGGTATATGCATACATTTGATTGCTAATTTGCTCATTTCCACTTGTTTCCTTTTGTGTTGAGTTGTTCGAGGATGTTAGAGATCCTCTTACTTTGCTTTTGTTGTCGAGAGACGGGGTTCTCTCGTTGTTGTCGAGAGATGGGGTTCTCTCCTTCTTATCGAGAGACGGGGTTCTCTCCTTGTTTGTTGAGAGACGAAGTTCTCTCCTTGCTTGTTGAGAGACGGGGCTCTCTCCTTGCTGTTCGAGAGACGGGGATTCTCTCATTGTTATCTTTGAGATGGGGTTCTCACTTTTGGCTTGTGGGACGGGGTTCCCTACTGGTTGCTTAGCCGGGTAGAGAATCCGAGGACGGATTCTTTTTAAGGGGGGAAGCTTGTAACACCCCGAATTTTCATCCATTCGGGTTTAGGTTATGTGACTCTATGCACGTATTTTAAATTTATATTTAATTGTGAATTACTCGATTTACTTGTTATTATTTTAATTTCCCTATGAAGTTTTGAGTTACTTGAATGAATTTTAAGTTTGAACACTTGATCTTATATGCGCATGATCATCACGGTTGCTTGTCGAAACTATGTGAGATTAATTCTGAATTTTATAAAATTTGGATATGTGTTAATTTTATGTGTTATGAACGTGCATGTGTGCTCGGATTTTATGTTGGAACTCGTTTGGGCCCTCAAAATTTGCCCGGAACCCAGACGGACCCCTAATCTCTGCCATAATGACCCCCTTGCATTAACAAGGCCATAACTATCTCATTTTAAATCCAAATTGAGTGAAACAAGGACCCACATGTCCCTTACTTAATTAACTATTAGATACAACATATTTCATTCCAAAATATCTCCCAAACCCTCCCCAAAGAAGCTGCAAACCGAGACTAAGAAGAAGAAGAAAGAAAAGGGGCACTATTTATCATCTCTCCCAAGTTCCATCACCTTCAACCTTTGTTTTCTTGCTTGTGTGAGTATGGATTTCTTCATGGAATCTCTTCCTCTTTCTTTTAAGCTATATAATGTGTCTTACGCTTGAGGTTTGCATGAGTTTTGGAAGATATGTACATATATGAGGGTTTGGAGCCCATTCTTGATCAAACATGCTCCCTTGTGACTTTCTTGCAATTATTTGATGAGAATTGATCCTTGTGCATGTGTAAATGATTGTATGGAATCATATATGCTGATAGTTTATGCATTCAAGAGTTTCCATTAATGAGTTTCAAGGTTTTGTTGGAGATTTGATCATATATGCTTATGTTTTGCCTTAGCTTCGTTCTAGCTCGATTCCTTGCATGATTGGGATTTGAATCTTTGGTATTTTGGAGTTGGATCATGCTAATATGTGTTGTTTAAGTGTGGAGATGGAATTCAAGGTGTTAACCCCTGTTTTGGACCCTTTTCTCCTGCCTGGAGCTGACCAACGACAGTTGGGAATTCCTTGAAGGAAACCAACGACCGTTGATTCAATGCAGTAGCAGGGGATGCTACTGCAATGAATCAATGACCGTTGGAAATCGTCAAAGGAAAACCAATGGCCATTGATCCGCTCTGGATGCCCGGTTTTGGTTTTTCGTACTTTGTTTCATTTTCGTTTGGTCTCTTCCGCCCCTAACATGATCCTAATGTGTTGTATACACGTTTGGTCTCTTTCGTACTTTGTTTCATTTTCGTTTTGGTCTCTCCCGATCATTGTTTTTATTTGTTTTTACCCACTTGGGAATAATTTCAAAACCTTGAGCGGGATTATAACTTGCATGTGGGGGTGCTTATTTTATGCAATACTATTATGTTAAGCCCCGTTTTTAGACCAACCAGTCTCCTATAGATTGAACCTGGATTGTTTTCAGTTTTGCAGGTGTGGAGCGCTAGGCGGGAAAACTAGAGTCTTGTGGGTCTAGCTAGATGGTTTTGTCTCACACACACTCATGTTATTATTGTTGTTATTGTATTGCATATTTAACGTTTATTGTATCTTGAGGCTGTGAAGGCCATGTTTAATTTATGAATATTGGAGCTCGTAGCTCATCGTGCATGATTAATGTCAATGCTTCTGCATTGTTATGTTTTGCTCTAGCCTCTCGTGATTCTTGGTTTTATTTGGTTCAAGGGTTAGCCCGCCTAGCATAGTGAGTGTGTTGGTCTTCTGTTCGCTTTGATCCGGACCCAAGCTTGCACTCTACATTTCATGACCGGGTTTGGGTCTTAGTGCGGGGGATGTGGTACCCTCCATTTGGGGTATTACATCTTTAATTGATATCAGAGCCAGGTTGCAAAACCGGAGTTCAGTGTCGTGTTGTGTTGAGTTTAGGTCGTACGGCTTAGGAACTACTTGTCAACGTGTGCATTGCATTGTTCTTGATCCTTGAATGCATTTCTTTTGAGCCTTTTGGCCTATTTGTTGCATTTTATATTGAATTGGTTCTTGTTTACCGATTATGTGGCATGAGCATATCTTAACCTCATGCATTATATTGGAAATGAGTTGTGAATTAAAGGTAAGGAGATGATATCAAACCACGGCCAATTTCTATCACGACAATAGGCTATCTCAAGTCTTCTTCGGCATAAGGGGTATAGGATTTCATCAGAGACTTATGTACAAGGATTTGGGATTCATGGGGTTTCTTCACTTGACTTATGGCTCGAGCGGTGGAATTTTGAATGTAAATCTTAAAGTATGGAAGTTGTAAATTATAATTGAAGCCGGGGGTGTTCAACAAGATATTTGGGGAATGTGCAACTTTTACCGCTTACAATATTAAACGAATTCCATGGAGTTATGCACTTAAATCCAGAAGGTGATAGGAGCACAGGATATGAAGCCGAATCGTGGAAAAATTTCAGGTCCTAATGGGGATGGTGAATCCTTGGTGAGCAAAGTTGGGTGTATGATGATTACGACCTATAAGAATCATCACCTATGCTCACCCTACGAAAGTTCAATCCAAGCGAGGGGCGAAGAGGAGAGACCTTTGGATGCGTTTACAGGCGAGAATTAAAAATCAACACAAAGACGAAGGGAACCAATTTGTAGCACCCCACACATAGGGACCACATCCCCCGCACCAAGATCCGAATTCGGTTACGAAATAATCCGTGCCCGAATCCAGATCCTAGCGAACGGGTGACCAAACCCACACGCTAAGCCAGGCGGAGCTATCTATCTAAAACTCAGAGTGCGCGAAAGCAGAAATTTAAAACCAAACGAGCATATATACAATCATGCAAGGAGTTCCACATGTAACATATACATTGGCCGACACGGCCCAAAATCATATATGTAAATTCCAAGTATTCAAAACAATAAATGATCAGAATGCAATATAAAATAGGGATGCATGTACTAGAGACCTAGACTCGTAAGTGTACACGTGCTGACACTTCTCTGCCTAGCTCCCGACAAAAGAGCTTGCAAACTGAAAAGTAAACAACGGAGGGGATCAGTCAACTGACTGAGTGAGGGAGCTAACGCACACCCACACACAGCATATAACAAAGGCGGATTCATGAACCGGATATAGGTTTTACATGCCAAAACAAAGCATACTATACATTTTTCAAATTCACTACTCCGATTCTTAATTCCCATAACAGAACAAAAACGTATGCTCGGCGAGTACGAGCTTCCAACCTGCTTCTCAGAGCATAACAAAATAGAAATCATAAACATATCCCGAACTCCAAATGATGGAAGGATCGGCCGATCCTAACCATCCATACATATACAAAACCCCGAGAGGTAGCTAACCTACTACGGGTCCTCCCCGGATAACCGAAGGCATCAAAACATCACGCCTTTCTTAGCTCTCTAGGTCGCGCGTGACGTCTTGGATGGAGACTATGCATAGGCTTAACCTCGATGGCCCTATACCATCCCGAGGGCTCTTTACCCATAGCTCCGGTTGAGCTCACATAACATAAACATATACCAATCTTTCATGGCTTATCTCGCAATAGAAACAGAAACAGAACAGAACTTTCCAAAAAGGCTCATATATACCTCCATATTAGCTTTTCAAATCAAGTGTATTACACAAGGTCATAATCATATTATATCCAACACGCATTTACATATACATATAAGATAGGTTCATATGCGGGGCAAGAAAACATCACATCAAGGCCATAGGGCGCTTAACTATACAAAGGTCCTAGCCTCACCTTGTAGAAGATAACCAAAAGTGTGGTGAACGTGAAACTTATGTCTCGGGCTTGACAACTGGATTCCCCTCTGAAAAGAAACACAAAGAAACCCAGAGACTTAGACTCTATATGGACTAAAACGACGCACGGCATAAAATGACATGCATGGAATGCATATGCTTATCATTTATATTCAATCATTTCCAAAAATTCACATATTTGCACTCACACACGCAACTTACACATGTAAAAGGCGCACGTACCAAAACAAGTGAAAGAAATGCATAAAAACGTATAAAAATGACATATCAAAGCATTTAGGGGTTAAAGGAATTGAACTACAAAAGTCGAAAAACTCAAAAACGGACAGTAGCATCTCACACGCCCGTTTAGGTTTCCTGAACAAATACCAAACGCCCGTGTGAGATGCATCTGTTCCCAGAAAATGCATCCCAAATGCCCGTTTCATGTTTTTAAAGAAAAACCAAATGGGCGTTCAAGTTGCGTCTGTAACAAAATTTCCTTTCCCAAATGGCCGTTTGCAAAACAAGAACAAAGTCCAAACGGCCGTTTGCGAGAGACAGATTTGAATCTGTCGCCAATCCAAACGGGCGTTTGCAAAAACAACAGATAGGCCAAACACCCGTTTGGCCTGGGATTTCTGGGCAGAGACTTGTGGGAAACAGGGGTTTCAATCCCAAATCAACCACAACACTTAAATTGGTCCGTTCCAAAGCAACAAGAACAACAAATATACATTTTAGATCATATATCTATACATATGCAACAAGAAAGAACATGAAATGGAAGCAAGGGAAGCAATCCCCAATCAAAATGCAAAAATGATCACTTATGACTACAAGCCTCTAATGCATATGCCAACTAAAGTCATGCAAGAAATACAATATATGCATCATATAGCCCTCACAAATGAAGTCCCAAACCAACCCAATGCTTGCAAGTGATCAAGATCAAGAAAATGCATGAAATCCTTACTATTCATGCATATGCCCAAAATCATGTACACAACCAAATTCAAAATGAAATGTTCGGAGGATAGAGGTCGAGATGGGGTTTGCGAAACTTACTTGGGCTCGGAAATTGGTGAAGAAACGAAGGAGATATGGTCTTGGAAGGATTGATCAAAGCTTGGGGCACTTGGGGCTTCTTCTCTTGTTTCTTGAAATGAGATGGGAAATAATAGGAGAGGAAAAAGGTTCAAGACATTAAGAAGGATGAACCGGTTCGGTTCTCATGGGTTCGGTTCGGTTCTTAGTTTTCTCGGTTTAATTTGGTTCAGCTTAGGTGGTCCGGGTTCGAATCTCCAACAAATAAATTAAATTTAATGCAATAAAATGCACATAATCCACATAATTCCAAATAATATGCATACTTAAATTAAACCACACAATTTACCTGTCGGCTCAGAACTGCGGGGTGTTACACAATAAACTCGGATAATATTAGGAATATAGAGCAACAAATGGAAACGGTAAAGGAAGGCAAAGGGCCCTTGGAAGGGAATTCAACGCTCAAGTGAAGACAATTGGAGGATGAGTCCATTTAACCGTTCAAACTTACCAGGATGAATCGAGAGAAACCCTTGGGCTATGGAAACACACAAGGCGATACAAGATGGTTTCGAAGATTTAGAAGACCGTGGGTAAACAAAAAGTAATCAACAAATTCGGGACAACACGAAATTGGAGACTTGAAGGATGATTGCTGAGCTAAGTCTTATCCAACTACGGTGACAGGTGTATCGCATTCATAGCACGTGCATCATACATCGTTTTAAAATTATTTAATTTTCCTTATTACGTGCGCGTGCATCTCTACCTGAATTATTTGCTCGAACGTGTTGTTTCGTTAAGTGATTGAAATGTGCCATATGCATCGACATCTTAACCCGACATGCATTGTTTAGTGTTTACTTGATAGGTCCTTACCATCACATCATTTATAAAGTACTATTTCAACTGGGTCGCGTTCGAATCATGATAAGGAGAAATTTTAGGTTGCAAAGTGTGGGTAAAAAAGGAAAGCAATGAAATAATAAGGTTTGAAAGAAGTAAAGTCGAAGGTTCGGAATGAAAAAGGAGGCTAAGTTGAGGGAGTAGAAAATTCTTAGTTCAAAAGACGAAGGGGTGAGCCAATGGATGAAGATAGGGACTCCCTAGTAGGAGCAATGCAAATGCCAGAATTAATGAGTAGCAAAACTCTACTAAAGGTGAGAATTGAATTGGAAGGTCTTGAGAGACTTCAAGACCAAGAAGGGAGGTTGAAGGAATTTCAAGAATTTGAAAGAAGGACATCCAGTAAGGAAATCTGATCAAATCATCATTATGCTTCGTGACGGGTAAAGTAAGAGTCAGTATAATCGAGCCTTGGTGGCGGAAGATCTAGGAAACCATACGCAACATGAACAGTTTTTCTCAGTGATGAATCGAGCACCTTATTAAGACTAGATATTATTATTATTTTGACCACTACAAGATTAACACGAGCATCCGAGAAGGTTGGTTGTAACTCATGATGAGAGATGAATGGATCGGATGGATATTAAGTGCACACCTCTTGGGTCTATAGGGAACAAAAGGCTACCTTGTATAAGAAAAGAGATAGGATCCACGAAGGAAGCTAATCTAATATTAAGAACTGAAGACCAAGACTTGGTTAGAGAAACCGTCATGGAAAGGAATACCGATGATAACTATCATCATGAGGGTAGAGGTTCAAATCCCAAGAACTTCGACACAGAGAGATGGTAAAAGAGGCAAGAGTTGGAATGGAGTTCAGAACAGAAGGAGCGGTGATCCATGGTTATGAAACAGCACCCCGACTTTCCATTTATAAGTTGTAAGGAAATCTCGAAGATTGGGTAGAAGAGCACCGAGTAGGGGGAAGCCGAGTCTGAGTCATCAAAAGTTTTCTGTGATGACTCTGAAGAGGTTCATGAGGGTAATTGCTGAAGGAATTGGATCGAACTTTAAGAATCGTCGAGAAAACCTTACATCCAGTTAAAGAATTTTGGTTAGGCCAGGTCAAGTAAACCATCAACGATTGAGAAGGGAAGGGTTGATATAGAAATGAAAGGAAAATTGAAGATTGAGCCCATTAAGGATGAGACAGCGCACTCGTGCCAGAATATTACCGGCTCCAAATCTCATTACTTCGGTGAACGGTACATTGAACATTCATGGCATATGCATACATTTAATTGTTGTTTTCTCCTTTCTGCTTATTTTCTTTTGTGTTGAGTTGCTTGAGGATGTTGGAAATCCTCTTTCTTTGTTCTTGTTATTGAGAGACGGGGTTCTCTCCTTGTTGTCGAGAGATGGGGTTCTCTCATTGCCTGTTAAGAGACGGGGTTCTCTCATTGCCTGTTGAGAGATGGGGCTCTTTCCTTGCCTATTGAGAGACAGGGATTCTCTCATTATTATCTTTGAGACGGGGTTCTCACTTTCAGCTTGTGGTATGGAGTTCCCTACTGGTTGCCTAGTAGGGTAAAGAATCCGAGGACGAATTCTTTTTAAGGGGGGAAAGTTGTAACACCCCGAATTTTCATCCGTTCGGGTTTAGGCTATGTAGCTCTATATGCGCATTTTAATGTATATTTAATTGCGTATTACCTTATTTACTTGGATTTATTTCATATTCTTTATGAAAATTTGGAATAACTTGAATGAATTTGATTCTTAATACGTGAACCTTTATGCGCATGACCAACGTGATCGCTTGTTGATAATTTTGTAAAGCGGTGTCTAACGTGCCAAAAGGTTAAAGCCGAGCTTCAAAAACTGGGAGGAACACTCCAACCACTTCCGATACCCGAGTGGAAATGGTAACAAGTGACGATGGATTTTGTGTTTGGGTTATCAAGAGTTAAAGGAGGTTATGACGGAATTTGGGTGATTGTTGACCGATTTACTAAGTCCGCTCACTTTCTCAAGGTCAAAATGTCCGACAAGGTGCCTAAGCTCACCGAGTTATATCTTAGGGAGATTGTAAGGTTGCATGGAGTTCCGGTGAGCAAAGTTTCGGACAGGGATCCGCAGTTCACTTCAATTTTCTGGCAGAGTCTTCAGAAGTTGTTGGATACTAAGCTTCAGTTCAGCACCGCCTTTCATCCTCAGACAGATGGACAATCAGAGAGGCTAATTTAATACTTGGAAGATCTTCTAAGGGCGTGTACGTTAGAATTCGAGGATAAGTGGGACGAGCATCTACCGCTGATTGAATTCTCCTACAATAACAGCTACCATACTTTGATTAAGATGGCTCCCTACGAGGCTCTTCATGGAAGGAAGTGCAGATCACCGCTATTTTGGGATATAGAGGATTGGAGATGGACCGAGGAAGACAAACTGGAAAGGGCTGAGCCTAAGGAAACTTTTGAGTATATAATTAATACGGTAAAGAAAATTCAGCAAAGGATGAAGGCCGCCCAATCATGTCAAAAGAGTTACGCCAATAAGCGAAGGAGGCCACTCGAGTTTGAAGTTGGAGACAGGGTCTTCCTTAAAGCGTCTCCAAGGAAAGGTTTCTCTCGAATTGGAAGAGGCGGCAAGCTTAAACCGCAATTTTTAGGCCCCTTTGAGATCCTTGAAAGGATAGGAAAAACGGCGTATAGGTTGGATTTGCTGCCTAGTTTAACCGAGATTCACAACGTGTTTCATGTCTCGCAACTATGCAAGTTTTATCCCAATGAGGCAACCATCCTACCGGCTGAAGATATGTAGTTGGAGCCGGATTTAACTATCGTGAGATATCCGGTAGCAAAAATCCAAGACCGGAAGATTCAAGAGTTAAGGAATCAGAGAATTCCTTTGGTCAGGGTACTTTGGTGGGATCAAAAATCTGAAGAGTCGACGTGGGAAACAGAGGAGAAGATGAAGAGTTTGTATCCAGAGTTGTTCGAGGCTTCAGGCCGGACTTGAGGACAAGTCCTTTTCAAGGGGGGAGGTTGTGACACCCCGTTTCTTCACACATGTAGGTTTATACCACGTGTGAGTTTAAATACTATTTTCAAACTTAACTGTTGCATTTAATTCATAATTATATGCTTATTTGATCAATTTGAATAATTTGAATTATTTGAACTATTTGTTTAATCGCGTAACGTGTAATTTGGTGTATTTGACTACTGGGCATGTTTAACGTGATCTATTTGAGTTTTGGACCTGTTTGCATGATTCATATTATTTTTGTGCCTTCGTGTGTTTAGTTTCGGACTCAAATGTTAAGTTTTACATGTTTAGGGGTCATTTGGTAAATATGACCTAATTGAGTCCTTACATCGTTTCTTAAGCTAGAGAACGAAATCAAGTTCCGACACCTTCGTTGTGTTCCATTCAGTAAATGAGATTCAACGAGACCAACCTTGCATTTTTATGACCTCGTTTTGACCCCCGTATCAATTCGTATACACTCACGTACACAAATACACCCTTGTGGGACCCATGGACCAAGACTTTGGAGACTTTCTTCCCTTTTTCTCTCCCATTTTCAGATTTCATTTTCTTTTGCCTCTCTCTCCCTCACGTTTCACACACCAAGAAGAAGGAAGAAGAACCTCAAGCCCTTACCTCCATTTTTGTTGTCCAACCCAAGCTCAAGACACCTCTTTCTTGCATTTTCTTCTTGTGGTAAGTGCATATTCTTGATCCTTGTGATTATGTGACTTCATATATGTATCTATTTCTTACCATACATGTTGGGATTTGTGGGATTGCATATAGAGGGTTTTGAAGGGGTTTCATGGCATCTCTTGGTTTGTTGCATTTCTATGTCTCTTGTTGCATTCAATTGAGTAGATAGGTAGTATGAATGTGCTTTCTTGTGTTATTTATGGCATTTATGGCATGTTAGTTGATATGGATACTTGATGCAACTATGAGAAATATGGTTTTATGAGTTATTGCTTGAATTCTGGATTCATGACTTCCATTTGTGTTCATATGCGTACATTTGATGATTTGATGCATGAACTTGAAGTTTTTGGTTGATTAGAGGCTTGATCACTTGGACCCCTTCCCCTTAGATTGAGATTTTGCATGCTATTATATGTTGTTAATGTGTTTGAAATGTTTGGTTGGTAATGTGCTGAGTTTTGAATGCGTTTGAGGCTATTTGCCGGTTTGAACCTTTTGTGCGCATTTGTGTGTTTCGTTGCCAATGTACGTATGAATCCTTGATCCCTCAATGTAATTTAATGTATTATATGTTCTTGATTGTGTTATGATTGTATTGTATGAATTAGGATTGGTTTTGAGGTGTTTATGCATGTCTTTGTGTTGATTTTTGACCGAAGATTGTGTAAAACGTTTTTAGGCAATCTGGGAGGGATCAACGGCCGTTGGCCATTTGTTCATTGATTTCCAATGGCCTTTGGAATGGTCGAAATTTTTGGATGATCCTATAATCTTTCAACGGTCGTTGGAAAATGGGGAAGAAATTCCCAATGGCCGTTGGTTTTCCCTAGACCCATCGGTCGCGTTCTTTTGTCGTTTCTTCATTTTTTATGCCTTCCTAGCATATTTCCCACCTCCATTATGATTCCTAACTTGTGATAACATGATTATATACGTGTCATCTTGATTATATTCGAATTTGGTATGATTTCATATGCATATATTGAAGATATGGTTCATTATGCATTTTCGATATGTTTATGCGTTCCATTGCATTTCTTTGCATTCATATGCATCGCCGAGCATCTATTTGGTTCATAATTGAGTCTAAGTCTCAGTTTTGTGTCTCTTTTATTTCAGCTCCTCCTCCGAAAGTCAAGGAACCCGAGGTCTAGGCGTTCGTTGCTCCTCCACTTCGTACCTTTTTGCCTCTTTTGCTCAGGTGAGGGTTAGGACGTATAGATATGAAACCTATGGCCTTAATATGAATTGATTTCGAACCCTCGCATGTGGTATACCTATTATACGTATAAATATGAGTGTTTGCAATGTGAGTTTGATTTTGTGCATCACCTTTGGGGTTTACGAAAATTGTGTACGTATGAAGCACATATGAGCTTGATTTGAATCCAGTACGTTTTCTTTTTGAATCTAGCGAGCTTGCCCTGAAAGATGGGTCTTTGGTATGTTTTATGAATTTGGGCCCCTGGATTATGGGTAAGGGAGACCCGGGACGACCATCGGGGTCGCCGGTTATGACCCCTGTGCACTTTTCATTTGAGACATACGTGCGGTTGTAAGGCGTATGTTCTTGAGCCCTCGGTGAATAAAAGGGGAAGGCATAACGTGGGCTAGCTACCCCATGTGTATATGAATCCCTATGGGTGAAATAGGTTCGCTACCCGATCACCAAGAAGTTGAGAAGGATTGAATTTGATTTTATGAGTTTATGAATCTCTGAAGTTGAAGGATACCCTTTCTCGCCGGGTTTTATGTTTCCCTTTGAATCGGTAATCATGAAATGAGTTGGGATTTATGTATCTATATGTATTCTCTTTTGTAAAATTTGTTTTGGCTTGCAAAACTCCGACTCGGTTCATGATAGGCCTCTCATTTGAATCTATGCTTTGCTTCTATATGTATCTAAGTGGCGGGTCTAGCCCCTTCACTCAGTCAAGTGGGTAGACTCACCCTCGTTTCTTTGCTTCTTTTAGTTGCAGGTGTTCTCTAGCTAGGCGGGGAGTCGTCTGTCGTGTCTCACTTCCTAGAATAGGTCGAGTTGCATCATATGTATTTATTTTGAATACTTTTGTTTAAACATGTTTAAGTATGTATCGTTGGAGATTGAATACTTGTATCTTTTGGGCTTGTAGCCGTATGTGAATTATTTGATAGCTCCTTTTGGATCCTGTGTTGCTTCCGCATGTATGTTTTATTATTTGCGCACTTTGTTCAGGGTTAGCCCCGCTTAGCCTAGTGTGTGCGTGTCTAGGTCTCCGTTCGCTTGGGCTTGGGCTCATGTATGGACGACCATTTCATATGTGAGTTTGGGCCTAGGTGCGGGGGATGTGGATGGCCCACGCTAGGGCGTCACATTGAGTATGGGGAAGATATGTTTTCTTTCAATGATGTCCCAACTGCGTGTTTCGAAGAACTTTCAACTTGGTAAGTCATCCTTCCAAGTAGGTATTCGGGGTCTTCTACTTGTAGGGGGACCTAGTTTGCACAAGAGCAATCACTTCGGCTCGTTGTGAATAACTGCCGCGCCGCGACGAGGTGGCCAGCCCCGTCGGGGAAGCAGGGGGAGCAAGAGCTCCAAGGAGTGATCGACTAACTCCTTCCCAAGGCATTTGCGTAATCAACGTGCATTCCCAAGAGGACTTATTTGTGTGCCTCTTCCACCCGGGTTTTTTTCAAAATCAACCCCACCATTCGAAGGTATCACGCCTCAACCGATCATGATTCTTGTTTCACAATTTCATTTCCCACATCAGGTCCTCTCCGGGACGTGCGAGGATGACTTTATTTACATGATGCAATATGACTTGCACGACAGGACCTGCTATCAGCAGGTGTTTTATTCATTCCAAGACTTGCACAAGGTATCCTGCCTGCATAGTTAAGCCTGCTATCAGCAGCTATCAGATCCTCTCCGAAACCTGCTCTGAACATCTTTTCTGCCTCATCTGACCTGCTCATTAGCAGGCCTCGGCTCCTTCGGGACGTGTTCAAGTCACCTTATCTCTTATTTCTCTCACACGATCAGGAGCAGGTCCCCTCCTGGCCTACTGCTGGCTGACGTGGTATCATGCATAATTTTTTTTTCAGGTTTGTAGTGTTTCATGATTGTGGAACACTGCTGCCTTTGTCGGCTCCTTGTCTGCTCCTTTGCCAACTTCTTGCCTGCTCCTTTACCAGCTTCTTACCTACTCCTCTATCAGCTCATTGGCCTGCTCCTCTGTCAGCTTCTTGCCTGCTCCTCTTAGTAGGGGCTTGAATCATCCCGTTATTGACTCGATCTCTTCGTATCTCGTTAGTACGCCCGTACTTGCCTATTTCCGCCTCCTCAGAATTAATGTATTTTTCCGCCCTTGCCAGAAGCTCATCCCAACTAGTAGGTGGCCTTTTGCTCAATGAGCTAAAAAGTCTTCCCTCCTTTAGGCCCTCTTCAAAAGGCACTAACTCGTACCTTGAAGGCAGCATTCGGCACTTCAAGTGTGGCTTTTGTAAATCGGGCGGTATACCTCCTCAAAAACTCTTCACTCCTCTGCTTTACCCTGAACAAGCTGCTACTGTTCTTGAGATGATGCTTGCTGCTAGCGAATTGACGTAGGAAGAGCCGTATGAACTGCTCATAGGAGTATATGAACCTAGCGGTGATCTGGCTGGCCCACTCCTGAGCCATTCCGATGAGGGTTGTAGGGAACACCCTACATTGTACTCCTTCCGAATATCGGTATACTAGAGCCAAACTCTTGAACCGATCCAAATGGTGCTGAGGGTCTGCCGTACCATCATACTCTGGTAGCCCGGCCGTAGTGAAGTTTGGCGGGAGCTCGGCCTCCATGATGCCTTGGCTAAAGGGACCTCCTCGCCTGAATCCTTACACCGGGGTAGCTGGTAACCTCCTTTCCATCTCGGCAAATCGTTGTTGGAACTGTTCGTCAAACCACTTTTGCAACGCAGCGGCCCAATCGGGCTGTTGTCCCGTAGGAGGGGCAGGTAGGCCTTGTTGTGCCTTGACCCCACCTGTTGTTTGGATCCCATCTCGTCCTGCTTCTTGCAAATTCACTTTGGATTGGATGTTAACTTCTCCGAGCGGGACCACAAGGTTCGGCCTGGTCGCTGGGATACCCCAGCACCCGATGGCGGAGCCCCGGGGGCTGCGGGGCCTACTTGTGTCAGGGCCTGCACGATGCGGAGGATAGCCTCATCCATCTGCCTGCTGAGCTCACCTGCTGTGAGGCAGAACTGCTTCGGGACCTACTCGCTTAGGGTTGTAGGCCTGCTTTCCTGATCTACAGGCCTAGTAGGGTTAGGGTTCCTAGTCCCTGCGGCTTGCACCAACAAATCTCCCAATTCTTCCACTGTCATCGAGTGAGGATTCCTGCCCACAGCTCCGTCGAGCCCTCCAGAACCTCGTCGGATCTGGGTTATGACTTGCTCTAGCAGGTCGAGGGCTGGCAGATGTGCATGTAGGGTGGTTCCCCCCTGCTGGGGTGTTCCCTGGGCTGCTCCAGCCTGGGAATCAGCAGGTGTGCCTCCTCATGCGGGCTGCTGGTTCTGGTCCGCGACTTGGTTCTTGCAGCTAACCTGGTCCGCTTCGGAACCTCCTCCTACGGGCTGTTGGTTCTGGTCCGCGATCTGCTCCGTGCTGCTAACCTGGTCCGCTCCGGAACCTCCTCCAACAGACCTAGTATGTGTTGCGCCTTTAGTTGCCGACGCCCGGATCATCTCCACTAATCGCCTCAA
>JBBMKE010410080.1:0-11696 GCA_037834125.1 Lippia alba | reverse complement strand
AAAGTAGCCCGTCTGGGGGCCACTCACAACGGTGTCTTCGACCTGTTGGGGGCTAGGGTTGACCTTAAAGCCCCCAAGAAGTCAAACCGAGGCCGCAATATCGGCCAAGATGATCTAAGTAACCGCCTTCCCCAAAGAAGCCTGCCAAAACCACAAAAAAGTCGAGCAAGTGACAGGGAAAAGTTTTCGAGGAGGGACCTACAGGAGATCAGCGATGATGAAAAGTCTCGCATTGACAATCATCCCCCTCGACCAACTCGAGCAGATCGTTCCTACCGTGGCAAAGAAGCCTACCATCTGGCCGATGACGGACCGGCCTTAAAATATCAGAGTGTCTGAGAAGCCCGGTCGCCGTTCTCCGATGAGATCCTCCAGGCCATGGCAGAGGATAAACTGCCGACAAACCTGCTGCATTACGATGGCACCTCCGACCCAGAAAGGCATGTCGATCGGTTTGAAATAGAGGTCAGCATGTTCGGCCACTCCCCCATGTGCGAGCCAAGATATTTGCAACCACCTTAGTCAAGGCCGCATAAGATTGGTTCTCAAGACTGCCAGCCCGAAGCATCCACAAGTACGATGACTTCATCGCCCACTTCTCTTCAGTAAAATGAGACAAACTTCCCTCGACCTACCTTTATAGCATTGTGCAAAAAGAAGGGGAGTCGCTCAGGGATTTCTTCACCCGGTTCTCCCGGGCTGCAGCTTAGGTCGAAACTCCGAGCATGGATATGTTCGTGAAAACCCTTTACGGAGCCTTGCGTGATAAGGGCTTTGCTGATCACATCGTACAGAAAAATTCGGGTTCCATCGCCCGGATCCTTGAGTTCGCCAGCGACTGGATGAGGTTGGAAGAAGCCCGAATGGCCAACCCTACGATCCTGACCACGGCGCCCGTCACATCAGCTCCAGTAAAATTCGAGCCCTCAAGAGATAAATCGTCAAGACGTGACTCCAAGTCGAAATCAGATAAGGGCCCGGCCTCCGAGCAGAAAAAGTTTTACACTCCTCTCAATCGACCCATCGAGGAGGTGTATAGCGTGGCCCACAAGCATTTGTTTAACACGCCCAGACTGATAAGGGAGACTCAGAAGACAAAGAGCTCCCCTAAGAACTGCCATTTCCATAGGCAAACGGGGCACAACACCTCGGAGTGCTTCGCGCTGAGAGATGAGGTCGAACGGTTGATAAAGGGGGGACATCTTCAGGAGTTCGTCAAAAAACTCGAGGAACTTGGGGCTCGCGCCGATGAAAGAGGGGACCGTAGCCCGCACCGCAACCGGAAAGTCAAGCAGCCCTTGGAGAAAGGCTAAAGGGATCAGAATCTCCCTTACCTCGGCCGGATCGAGATGATAGCTGGAGGGCCAGCCGGAGGGGACACCAAGTCGGCCCGGAAAAGAATAAAGAGAGAGGTCCAGAGGAGCTACTACAGGCCGCACGAGGTGATAGCCGGGGAGTAGTTGGATAGATCAGGAGGTCAGTTTTAGTAATAAGGACCTAATCGGCGCACCACCTAGGGAGGGCGAAACGCCCAGTTGTCCGATGGTGGTTACGCTCGACGTGGCCAATTATGCTGTATCTAAAACCCTCATTGATATGGAAGCTCAGTAAATATTATTTACCTCGCGACTCTTAATCGAATGAATTTAACTAAAACACTCCTACTTGAGACATTGAAAACACCACTGACTTGATTCTGGTGGTCGACATTAAAAATTTCGACCTACCACCAACTGATCAAGCTCCCCACCCCGGCGGGGATAGGAGATGTGAGGTGTGATGTGCTGATGGCTTGGTCCTGCTACTCCATTTTGATGGAAAAAGTGAAGTTGCCCGACCAGAGAATTATTTCGGTACTCGATTTGCCTAATGGAAGTGAGGACGAAGTCGAGGATTTCGATTCCACTGACCCTGGAGGCCCAGTCCAAATTTCTAAACGAGCAAAGAAGAAGCAAATGAAGGAGGAGACGACAGCCCGTGTCAAATCATCGAGCGCAACAATTCAAATCGAGCTGCAACCTGGGCAAGCGGAGAAAATCACTAATGTGGGCGTAGCCGAGCCGGGCAAAGAGAAAGAGCAAGTCTTGCTTATCCAATTTTTGCAAGACAATGCGGATGTTTTCGCTTGGAGTGCCAACGACTTGGTAGGAGTCGACCCATCAGTCATCATGTATCGCTTAAATGTCGATCCCTCTTTCAAGCTAATCAAACCAAAACTTTGACCCCAAAGTGTTAAGAGAAACGAAATAATCGAGGGCGAAGTAAAAAAGCTCCTGGATGTCGGATATATCGTTCCCGCCAAATATGTGGACTGACTGTGCAACGTGGTTCTAGTCGCCACAGCCGGAGGAAAGTGGCGGATGTGTAACGACTTCACCGACCTTAACAAAGCGTGCCCAAAGGATCCGTACCCACTACCCCATATCGACCAACTGGTCGATTCAACAGCAGGGTGCGAGACCCTAAGTATGATGGATGCCTTTCAAGGTTACTATCAAATATTCATGGCACCTGAGGATGAAGATAAGACCTCATTCATTATGTCAAAAGACATATATTGTTTCAAAGTCATGTCGTTTGGACTAAAAAATGCAGGGGCAACATACCAGAGAATTGTGAATAAGGTTTTCGAGAGCAAGATTGGGAAGTCCATGGAGGTATATGTGGATGATATGATCGTGCGATCGATTCGATCGAGCGACCACTTAGCGGATCTCGGACGGACATTCGACCTCCTTAGAAAGTATAATCTCAAATTAAATCCGAATAAGTGCATTTTTGGAGTCGGGGGAGGAAAGTTTCTGGGATACATGGTTAGCTAGAGGGGAATTAAAGCTAACCCGGACAAGAGCAATGCTATTCGAGGTCTTGAGAGCCCGAAAACTGTTCGAGATGTCCAATGCCTTATCGGCCGTATCATATCCCTTAACCGATTCATATCCCGGTCGGCCGAGAAGAGTCTCCCTTTCTTCAAAATTTTGAGAAACATCAAACATTTCAAGTGGACAGAGGAGTGTGAATGAGCATTCGAGGCACTAAAGAGGTATCTCGAATCCCCTCCCATTCTGGCCCAGCTGGAGCCCGGTGAGGACTTGTATCTCTACCTCGCCGTGTTCGAGGAAGCTGTAAGCTCTGTTCTGGTTGCTGTGCAGAATCGCAAGCATATGCCGGTCTATTACGTGAGCAAAATATTGCATGGGGTGGAAACCAGATATATGGAAATCGAAAAATTCGCCTTGGGCCTAGTCCACACGGCTTGAAAATTAAAGCCCTATTTTCAGGCCCACTCCATCAACGTTCTCACCGATCAACCACTCCGACAGGTAATGGAGAAACCCAATTGCTCCGGCAGATTGACAAAATGGGCCATCGAGTTGGGATAATTCGACTTGACGTACCAACCAGGTTAGCTTATCAGGCTCAGGTTTTAGTGGACTTTCTAGTCGAAAAAGACTCTGTCGCAGCCCACACTAAACCTAGAAGCCGCTGGATGCTCTCTGTCGACGGCTCTTCGACCTCATCTAGGGGAGGAGCCGGCGTATGCCTTAGGAGTTCTGAAGGAGATGAGCTCGACTTTGCCATATGCTTGAATTTTCCCACCACGAACAATGAGGCCGAGTACGAGGCCCTCATTGCAGGAATGAAGCTAGCCAGGGATCAAGGAGTAGAAAAGTTAGTGGCGCTTACCGACTCCCAGTTGGTGGCAAGCTACTTCGATGGAACGTACGAAGCAAGGAAGGACTCGATGGTCTAATATCTCGACCTGGTGAAAGAGATTGCTTCCAAATTCAAACACTTCACAATTGAACAAATTCCAAGAGAAGAAAACGATAGAGCCGACACTCTCTCGAAAGTGGCTAACGGGCTCTGAGGCACACACGACAGGTCGATCACTTTTTTCTCTGCCCCGACAAGATCGATTGAACCTAAAACTGAAATCATGAGCCTCGATACAACTGAGCCCTGTTGGCTCGATGAAATCTTGCTCTTCCTACGAGACAGAGTTTTGCTAGAAAATAAGACAGAGAGGCGGCGGCTCATGGCTCGGTCGGCCAGCTACACCATGGACCCGGATGGTTTGTTGTTTAAAATGTCTTTTCGTGAGCCGGCCAAGAGGTGTCTGAGACCCTCCCAAGCCAAAGAAATCCTCGAGGAAGTGCACTCCGAATCCTGTGGAAACCACTCGAGAGGGAGAGCCCTGGCTAAGAAGGTTGCTCGAGCCGGGTATTACTGGCTGACAATGATTCGAGATGGCATTCATTTTGCAAGAAAATGCCCAAATTGCCAGAGATATGCCAATCTTGCACACCAGCACCCGAGCCAAATGATACCGGTCGAAATCTCCTGGCCTTTCGACCAATGAGGAATCGACATTGTCGGGCCTTTCCCGCTAGCTCCCCACCAGCACCGATATGCTATTGTGTGCGTAGAATACTTCACAAAATGGGTCGAGGCTGCATCAGTCCATAAGACAACTTTCACCGGCGTAACCTGATTCTTTTGGAAGAACGCCATCTGCCGGTTCGGGGTCTCTTGAGTCTTGATATGTGACAATGGACCCCAATTCCGCAGTCAACAATTTCGACGGTACTGTGCTCACTGGGGAATACAATTAAGGTGCACCTCTGTGGGCCATCCTCAAGTGAACGGATAGGCCGAGGTGACCAATCGCACCATTGTTCAGAATTTGAAGACTATGCTCGAAGATAAGAAAAGCGCGTGGACCGAAGAGCTCGACAGAGTACTTTGGGCTTATCGCATTACGTCTCGGACGGCAACGGGAGAGACTCCGTTCTCAGTAGTTTACGGGTCAGAAGATATGATACCCGCCGAGTTGATGCACCCTACCGCCCGAGTAATCCATTATCGGGCCGACCAAAACCAAGAGAACCGATAATTCGAGCTGGATACCATCGAAAAAAAAGAAACGAAGGCTATCGTCGGATATATCAACATCGAGCGTCCATGATTAAAAGCTACAACAAGTATGTCAAGCCTCGACAATTTTGTGTTGGGGATTTGGTTCTCAAAAGAGTTGATGTAACCAGGCAAGTCGGAAAACTCGATCAAAACTGGGAAGGTCCATTTCAAATAGTTAAAATCGGGAAGAATCAAGCCTATCCCTTGGAAGAAATGAATGGGACTCAAGTACCTCGATCTTGGAATGCTCACAATCTGCGGAAGTTTTATGTTTAAAACGCTTGTGCTAAGGGTTGTATCGATTAATTATCGACTGCATTATTTAATAAAATACCCAAATTTTTCGACTATCATGCTCATTATCCCCGAGTTAAATAGTTTAAGTTCAATATTCGGGGTTGAATTTTCATTGCACAGAATTGAACGAAAACTGATATCTCATTAATATTCATAAAGGCTGACTATGAAAGACGACCGAAGTACATTTGGATTTTTCAGTTGGGAACACTCGTCGGCCACCCCGGGTCGACTAACTACTTGAACAGAAAATGAAAATTTAAAATCGAAAAGTGCCAAAAAGGGGAACCTATCCTAAATCGACTTCTATCCAGCCCTCGATCGAGCTCCTCCTCAGATTGCGCCTCTTCCTCTATCTCCAAATCTGGGAAGACTGCCCTCAAAAGTCTCGACTCCCTTAGATTTTCGGGATCTGCAACATGGGGGAGTATAGCCGGATCCTCTGGGCGCTTCGCGCAAATGATCTTGGCAAGGTCTACGGTGAAGCTGAATTTATGCTTACTCAGGTCGATCGATTTAACTTCACCCTGGCCGGTCTCCTCGGTTTGGGGTTGGGGCCTCGGGTCTGGGCATCTGAGCCCAACTATTTTCCGGTCGATATTCTCGGGAAGGTATCCCGCAGCTCTGCACTGGGCTAAACACAGATTGAAGCCCTCGTTGAAGTCGGTAACCCCGAAGGGAGCTGTAGCCATGCTGAACACCAGGGACTTCATAAACCTGTACACCCGTAAACTTTGGAGTCGGCCATCAGCTGCGCCTAGATCGGCCAACAATGCTTGATCATCATCTGGGCTCCCTCTACCTTCCCTGCTCGTTCTCCATTGCTATAGGCCTCGATATTTTTGACCGCCAGTTCGCTAAGTTCCTCGTGAACTTCGATTACCTCCTTCATTTTTACATCCAGCTCCTTTTTCAGATCGGCTGCAGTCGCCTCCGCCTTCACCCTCGAACTCTCCGCGGCCTTAAACTTGTCACCTAGTAGGGCGTTTTCCTTTGCTAGGTTCGTGTTCTCCCACTTAAGGGCCTCCACCTCCGAGTCGACCGAATTCTTCAATTCGAGCCTCACCCTGCCTTTCTTGTATATTTGGGCCCTCCGAATAATGTGGAAGAGGTCTTGGATAAGCTGCACGAAAACATCGATGTCAGAAACAACTTAAATTTTCGATTAAAAAGATGAATGGAAGAGAACTTACCCCGACTGCCCGTACTACCGCACTCATCTCGATCTCAAGGTCCGCCATCTGCCACCTAGAGTGATGGTCAATCGGAGTCTGGCAACTGTGGTAAACCGCACCAATGGCTCAATCATCTCGAGGGTTAGAGCCCAAGCTGCGGTATTGACCATCGTCTCTACAGAGGAGGAGCCCGTTGGGTAAATACGGGTCGGATATCTTCATCATCTTGAAGAAGTCGGCCACATCATCTTCGGGGGCTAAAAAAGGTTGATTGGCCATGCGCAGCACCTCAATTGAGAAAGGAGTCAGCATCTTTTCAGTCATGGAAGGGGTAGCAGACAGGTCCGACGTCGACACGGTACCCCCCGATCGACTCCTCCCGGTGGAAGCGGATTCCTTTCCCTTCCCCGTCTGCACCGGCTTAGGTGTTCGAGGTGGCCCTTTCTTATCTTTCTTGGACTTCTTGCGTCGATCATCCTGGTTGGCGGGAGCTTTCTCCTTGTCCTTCCTCTTACTGTCGGTTGGAGTCGGAGGAGTCGGGTCAGCAGTTGGAGGCTTCGGAGGGGCCTGACCAGTCGGAGCACCCAAAAGGGCCCCCGGAAGGGGCCGAGCAGCAGGCGTGTCGGCCATTTTGTGATGAGCAACCATTTGAGCTGCCGCGGCCAGATCTTTGTCATCGTCTAAATCGACCAGGACGCCCCTGAGTTAGCTCAATCGACTCATTATCTCCTTGTCTGCAAAAGGAAAAAGATCATAAGTACCACCTCCAAAAACAATCGACAAGTATAAAGTAAAGACTTTCACGCGACAATTTCGCTACCCGGGTTGAATCTTCTACTAGGAATCCCTGGGGCTAACCCGAAGTTAACTAACATTTTTTCCTCGATCAACTTCTTTGTATCAAAAAGACCGAGGTTAAACATGTCCCTAATAAACACATTGGACCATCTCGGCACTCCCGGGAGAAGAGTTTTATGCGGTTTCTAGTTCCACACCTGATTCCTAAGGCCGGGCTACCCCTTCACACTCTCTATGAACACGAACTGCCTCTTCCAATCGACGCCGTGAGAGGAAGTCGGAGAAGTCGAGAGCTTATGGCTCGATTTGAACGCCAATTATACGAAGCCATAACCAGAGCTCGATTTCTCTTTGGTGACCGATGCCTTGAACAACTCGTTGAACACCCCGACCAAAGGGATCCCAAAATATCGCATCAACACTCGGATGGCATTCACTATCGCATATGCATTAGGCATCAATTGAATCGGGCTGATATTCAGGTGATTGAGCAAGTCGATGATGTCTGCATCGATCGGAATCCTAAACCCCGATGTTACGTGCTTCCAATGAATGGTTGTACAGTTCTCGGGAGGATCGGTTAATCTTTGGCCAGTCGTAAGTCGAAAGACTCGGTAGCCTTCTGGAACCACCTCTCCCCCGAAGAGCATGTCCCTAAGCTCCCCCAGCATCTTCTCTGATATTTTACAAGTTATGAAACGGGCATCCTTTAGGAGAACTCTGTTCGGCGATTTTGACCTATAGGCAATATGAATGTCCTCAGTGTCCTCCTCTGAGCCCTACTGATTCGATCCAGAAGGCTCTTCATCGATCAAGCGCAGAGGTTCCCTTCTCTCACCCATTCCAACTGGGTATATTGTAGAGACCGGCTCTACCGAGATCACTGTGTCCCTCGGAGAAGTCGAATGCCTATAATTATATTAACCTCTTCATCAGAGGCTTGTCTCGAATTATTCGCTCCACCTCTACGAGAGCTACAAACACTCGAGTCTGAACTGGAGCTAGCCTCCTCACTCGAACTCCCCAAACTTGATGACGAGTGTGCAGACATCCCACTACTTTACTCGACTTAAATCCCTTCAATAAATCTTCTCCTCAAAATAAGGATCAAGGGGTTGATGTCGGGGAAAGGGTCGAACGAGAGTCGAGATGGGACTTCGTCTCACTCCCATGCAAAATCTCAAAATAAAGCAACTAAAAACACTAGATCGAAAAGATAGAGCTAAAAACTCACCGGTTGAAGTTTGAGTGCGCTGAGATGAGTTCCTTGCTTGAGCTCGAAAACTTTGATTTCTCTGGATTTCAGAATGCTTCTAAGTAAGAAGTAAAATGAACTGACCAGAGGGCCTTATATAGGGGCATTTTGGGCAGGAACTTCGAAGGCGAACCGTCACTATCATTACGGTTAGCCCACTTCGACGGATCAATAGGCGGCCGCCACGTGCCCCATAACGCCGCCTATCGGGGGCTAATGACGTGGACTGAAACCGCTACGCCACGTACACGACACGCAGACGAATGATGATCCAGCGTGTGGCAAGCAAGCCACGTAGGCCCCTCTCCACAGCTAAAAGAGGAGAGTACACACCACCCTAAGTCGACATAATCGATCCAATCTAGGACGCCCGAATAATGGCCGACCTCGAAAAGAGTTTGCCAAGCCTTCCTAGAGTAGTCGATCAATATTCGACTAGATAAGTCAGGTCAAATACCTTTCGACCTGAAGGTGGACCCCTTTCGCGCCGCCGCCGGCATTAAATTCTCTGCAACAGGCTGTACGGTGTCAGGTTACATTTAATGCTCCTGACACCGGTACATAAGGGTCGCAATCACACCAACAGGTATAAATACTCCCCAACTCCTGTCATTTATTACACACATTTAATGCGCTGAAGTCTGACATATCGACGTAATTAACACTCGAATTCTGACTTGAGCGTCGGACTGCCGATACAGGAAAAAACCCCTGCTGTCCCTGGTCGGCCTTTGAGTTCACATTCGTTCCATCTTACAGGTCGACAAGTTCGAGCTTCCCCAAAGTATATAAATTTTGAGTGGTCTGCTGTCGATATCTTCGACCAAGTCCTAAACAAGATTCCGACACGATCAATATCAGTACAATCCTGATCAAAGATAAACATCACAAAAACAATTCTAAAAGTTGCCATTACTTATGGAGATGCATTCAGAGAGACAGTACTTAATCATCCGCACATAAACGAAGCCATTTTGAGTCGCCAAAAACACTAAAATTAAACCTTGCATTAAAATCCGAAAGCAGAAATCAATTGAAAATTTCAAACGAATTACTAGATTAACATTCAAATATGCAACTAAAAAACACTTCAACCACCAAGATCCCAGAGAGTGTGATCAACTAAATTCAGCTCTGATAACAACAGGCTCCCCGGCCACCGATAACCACCTGTGTATACAAGTCCTCAACTCATTATCAGCTCGCATATCATCTTCTTTTGACAGATAAATGATTTTACCCTCGTATTCATATTTTAGTCTGAAGCTTCCACTTAACTTGAAAAACTCGGCTTTATATCTTGCTCCCTTCATAAGCTCTTTCATAGTCAAGCGCTCAAAAAGCGAATAAAACATAAAAGCACTAACTCTAAAAATTAGGTGTATGACCACCTCGTTTATTACCTTGCTCCTCCTAGGAACTGAAACTTTGCTGCTCCTCCTAGAAACTGAAACTGAAGCTGGTGCTAGTGATGATGTCTGACGATCGTATTTCCTCCGGCTTTCATCGTTGCTCAAACACTGGAAAGCCTGTAATAGTTTCTTGAACGAATCTTTGGGCCCCGGCGCTGGGTTCTTATCGGGATGAACTTTTAGGGATAGTTTCCTGTATGCCTTGCGAATGTATTCGGCACTGGAGTTCTTTTCGATGCCTAATATCTCATAGTAGTTTTTTTTTCTGTTTGATGTCTCTGACGACAGCAGCCTGCTCTTTTTTCCTCGTTTCGGCCACCTCGTCGACCGACTCGTCTTTTTTCCACCTTTTGGCGGAAGAAGAGGATGCATGATCATCCCTTTCCTTTTGGAGGATGATGATGGGAGAGGATTGGAAGGAGGTTTTTGGTTGGGGTTCGTATCTTCTGCTTTGAGGTTTGGTAAGAATTCATCCATTGTTATGTCTTATGGCGACGGCGGAAATCGCACAGAAAAGAAGTTGATTGAGGTTGGGAGTTGTGTTGATGGTTGGGCTCTTTATCAATACTATTATATTAAGTGAGAGGATGACATTTGGTTTCGTGGATTCTTCATTTTTATTTTATTTATTTATTATTTTAAAAAAGAAAACCACTCATGTAAAACATATTGTTCTCAAATTATTTTATTGAACTCATTATTTCTTTTATTTTTGTTTTAATTATATTTTAAAAATTATAAATTAGAAAACTAACAAATTTCAAACAAATAAAATACTAAATTTTAATTTTTATCTATTTACAATCTTATTTTTTTATATGCACACGTATTTAAGTGTGCAGAGTAACTAGTATAAACTACTCATTCCCGGGGTTCTTTATAATTAACTCGTAATTCGCCTGAGTGGGCAAAGAAAATTTATTATTAATATTAAATTAAATTATTCATTTTAATATAAATTTAATAATTATATATTAATAAGAAATAGTTAAAATATAAATTTAAAAATAGAATTGAGATGAAAAAAAAAGTAGAAATAATAGATCAGTAAACATGTTACACATATAATGGTTAGAGATAACCTTCTGTCTCTCATGCTTAATAGTAGAGTATAGATTAACTTTAATATAATTATAAATTTATGTTAGATCAATAAAATAAGTTAATAAATCAGTAAAAATAATAAAAAATAAAAAATAAAAGAATACAATAAAAAACCGTTTGGAGTACTAGGTGAGAGAAAAAAATATATATTTACAAAATAATTTCAGTAAAAAAAATAAATTATGTACCTACTAGGCTACTACACATTTTTCCCACTACACTATCTATACCATATAAAAATACAGGATCTTTTCCTTTTTTAAAGGGGAAATATCAGTTTTAATCCCATAATTTAGGTCCACTTACGAGTTTAATCCCACGTTTAGTGACTCAGTCAATTGAGAGCCTAAGTTCATAATTTTTTGCCAAAGTTGGTCCACCTACCTATTTTCCATTAGATTGTCAACGAATAAAGTATGTGATGTCAGCACACAATGGTACATAACTTTTAACTTATTATAATTTCAACCCTATTATATTTTAAATTAGTAAAATATGTCCTAACCTTTAAACAAAAAATTAAATAATCTTAAAATAAATAAAAATTAAATATAATAACAAGAAAATAATATAAATTTCATACTAAATATTAAAATAACAAAATTAGAAAGATAAAATTATAATTTTGTAGCTTAAAATAAAATATACAAATAGAATTTCTTTTTACTTTAACTTTATATATAATACTCATATATTTCTTTTATATATAAAATATTTAATTAATAACACATCATA
>JBBMKE010410070.1:0-11696 GCA_037834125.1 Lippia alba | reverse complement strand
CCTTTTCTTGTATTTCATGTTGCAGTTTCTGCATATAATGTCAGAGCAAATAATATGGTATTTACAATAGACAGACATCTCCAAGTACAAACTATAATGCTTTAGATAGTAGGACAGAAAAGAAATAAGGCATCAATCTAAATACTGACAGATATCTCTTGATGAAGCTCATCCACGGTAGATTCAGGTGCAACATTAGTTCCCGAGGAGAGAGATTTCTTCAGGTCTTCCAGTTCAAACTCCTTGAGCCTTAACTGCCGCTCCATATCAATGCGCCTCCTCTGGATAAGTTACAGTAGATAATGATCAAGATAGCCAAGCAACAACCATGGCCAAACCAAACATAGCGTGGATCCCAGATTTCACATTAAAGACAAAAATGAATTCAGCAGATAACACAACTCCTATTCTAGGTCAGTGATATATCACAGAAACATTCATGAAATATTGTAGAGCAGTGTCAGAGAAGCGCTCATGAGAGACCATTCTCTGAACCACTCTCAGAGTTTGTAAATTTTCATGCCTTATAATTTATTTTACAGTAAACAAAACAGCTTATGGTTGTACCATAACCCAAAAGTCATATGTGAGCATGGTAATCTTTCCAAGTGTAAATACTGGTGTAGCCTGTAGCTATCAGCATTATATGTTAGACAATACAAACTTCTTGAGTGAAGAAAATATTGATGTAGTTCAGATGCCTTTTAGTCCTCAATTTATCATAACAAAAGCTCCTGGTTAAAATATCTACTGCCAATAGCCAAAGTGTTGCTGCAGATAACTTTCTGCTCCATTAATTGTTCAATCACATCATTTATCATGAGATATACTTCCAGATAAAGTTCAAAATGCTGTAAATCCTCACAAGAAAATTCATCCTGTTGCTTCTGCAACAGACAAACTGCGGTGACTGATGACCACCTCATTGGGTGACCCTTATTGAATGACCGCCTCACCTAAAAGCTTAAGCTGTAAGAGATACTGCTTTTAAATGTTCAATATGTCTAACATAACCCCTCACAGGCAGGCACTGTTCTGTTTGTGTCAAGCATTGCACGTAAAACTCTGCCATAAATGGGAGGTTGTGGGATTTGAGTGCAGGAAAAATCTGGTTATGTTACCTACCTAGTGACACCTCCTCTAAGCGTTAGGAAATTAGAGAGTGAGATATCAAACATTTAACAGCATTAACAGATTTCTTCATGGACTGGGAAACAACTATCCCAACAGCCACAATTTTGTTGTTACACTCAGTAACTTGGAATCTTGGAGCCATAAGCTGCTTTAGTTCCACATAGACATCAGAAGTTTTTTATGCACTAACAGTAGAATCAAAGAGACCAATGAATACAGGGGCAGTCAGTTTTTTTCCCTCTTGCATAAAAAGTAGAAATTGGCTTTAGTGAGACTATAGTTGACACATTAAGTAGCGAGCAGAATGAGTACTGGCTAACATTCCTGGAGGGTAAGCGGGATACCTTTGCACTGCTTAACATGTCGCGAAGATTCCTGAACTCTTCCTCCTTAGCTCTTTTTACTCCACGCCCTTGTTGAGCTGTCTCTTTTGCTTCTGATGCATCTCTTTGCAGAGATTTAATCTCATTATCAAATGAACCGCAAAGACGACCAGCTCTCAAATTTTTTTGGGGGGGAAGAACAGTTTGGGCTGAACCACGGGAAAACCTGCAAAGAAGATCCATTAGATCTTTGTCTTGATGCTGCAACATTGTTTGGGTAAATTAGAGAAGTAGCAAACAGATAAAACATGAAAGTTGAATGCTTTGATCTGCAGTCCCTGAATGTAATCTACAATCTAGCTAATAAGAGAACCCCAAACAGCTCCAGGGAATCAAGAAAAATATTTTATCTTTCCAAAATAAGAATTTGACAAATCATACAGAACCAGCAGAGGAAGATAGGCAACTAAAAACCATTATGTCATTTTTTAATTGATGCACTAATTCACCTTTGATGTTGTCTATTTAACAACTTCCTTGTGTAAGGATGAATTTCCTTAAAACATAATATATACAAAGTGATACATTACAGACAACTTCCAAACAATCAAATAGAAAAAATGAAAAGACAAGGATAAGTAGTTGAATTCGGTTCATGGGATCACTTGGGTTTGCCTTACATCTTATACCCATCAGAAGTGTAAACCTCCTTCAGATTTGATATCCTCTGGTCAAAGGTAACTGTTTTACCAACATCATAATCTTTCACGAGAACTTGCCTTTCAGCACTGGACTACAAGAAATGCAGATAATTAAAACTTCATGAGGAACATCATTATATAGAAGTAGAACAGAAAATGAGTAACTTGACTGAGGATCATTATAAAGTATGAAGCACCAGTGCATTCCCAAGAGTATCAAATCACCAGAATGATTTCTGCAAAAAGCAGACTTCTGGGATAACTTTTTAATACAAAAATAAGTATAGTAGAATACTATATACTAGAACCACCAAATGGTGTAGCTTAGCGGTTCGGCCGCTATGCTAACTTAACCAGAGGTCTGAAGTTCGAATCCCTAGGAACACAGCTACCATTGGTTGGTACAGCTTTACACCTAAGTGGTCTGACCCCCCGATCGACCCATGGAAATGGGTATAGAATAAAAAAAAAAAGGATAATATATACTAGTAGCAGAAAAGGGGGAAAAGGGAACTGGCTAGTTTTGATCAGAAAACATCAGTTAAGATATAAATTCAAAAATAATAAAACTAACAGTGAAAGCAAGAGATTTGCAAGAAAGTGAAAGTGTACCATATCAATCAAAACATTCAGCACTGTAGGATTGTCAGAATGCATGACAGAGAATAGAGTGGGATGATCAGTTTGGGGAAGCATGTGTCTTGGAATGTGAATTCTACAAATAGGCAAAAGCTTAACTGTTAAGATAACTTGGAAACACAACTGTAAATTTATTTCAACTACACGGACATGCATCCAATATGTCACCTTGGTCTAGAGAAGTCGTGAATAATAATCTGCACATTGTTATAGTTAGCTTCCTTTCCACATGCTCTTAAAGTAAGGGCATCTTTATGATTTGAGAGGATGAAAGCGTTCAGCAACCTGCCAACTGCAGTTTCAATAGCTTTAGACCACATGTCTCCACAATCCAATTTCTGCAAGAAATATTTCAACAATAACAATGAGCAAGTCTGCAAGCAGGCTTGGGACAAGACTAACATTGATAAAGAATAAAAAAAATATTACATGCCTCTCAGGAATGAAATAAAACATCCTTCTATACAACCAAAGTGCTATACCACATTTTCTAATGGAACTAAACTGAAAGCATATGAAAGATAATACGAGAAGAAACATGGGAAAATCAAAACGATAACACAACGACATATGCTTATTTTCATTGATGCATTTAAGATAAAAAGAAATTCTAAATCACATACACAAATTTTTACCCCTCAAGTAACTGTTGCTCCAAAAATGAAATTGCCAGAACAAAAAGGTCACTTAACATGCAAAAAGAAATCATGCAATATTGCAATTGAATGACCACTTCATCTAAAAGCTCAAGCTGATAGAGAGTATCATTAAATAATTAAACATTACAACAGGCCCCTTTCACGTGCAGGTAGACCTTATTGGCAGACCTCATACGTGAAAATCCTCTTTTTTTCTTAACAAATGCGTGAAGGTGAGGATTCGGCCACGAGACCTCTTGATACCATATTGAATAACCACATCAACTAAAAGATCAAGCTGCTAGAGAGGATTATCATTAAAATTTTAAACATCTTATCACATGCTTTTGGCAATAAGCATGTATTTCCTAGTATTTAAAAGTACCGTTTATTATTTGAACACCTAACAGCAATAGTGTCGGACCTTGTATTAATATAGAGATCTTTGGGGAATCAACAAGTAAAGCATCACCTAGGGCAGGATAGCGGCTGAAATTCACTATAGTTCAGTATGGCTAAACTATTGCAAATTCATGTAGGATGGCACGAGCAATATTGTTCATCAAAAGACACATTTAATGTATACTTCAGTATTTTTACCACATGGGCGCCTACGGGGCCAATTGGTGGACTGCTAAATTTATGTTGATGTCGCTCAATGGCCTGCAAAAGACTGATCACTCGACCTCCTCCAAAGGCAGTAATCTTCAAGAAAAACGTAAACAAAGCTGGAAGAATGAGATGAATGGCACAGGAGATGCATGAGGTATACAAATTTACAATGTGTGATTATTAAAGAGTGCAGGTGCAGTGAACTCTATTGACTCCTAAACAGACAACTTAATTTTTTCGAGAAAAGCTAAAGCATGTAAAAGAGATACAATTTTAGCAGGCGGCAGGTGTATGAAAAACCCATGGAAAGAAAAATAAAAAACAACGGAATACAATAACAGAATATTCACAAGATCATTCATCCAAAACAATACTCTCTGGACCTTGTTTCTTTGATTCATCTCCAGCTCAAGGATACGAGAAGAAATATCATGATGCCGCCTCTCAACATCATCTACCTGGAAGTTTAATAAGCATCAGGAGAAAGTGGTTTTAATGAATATTGCAAAAAGTATACAAGTTTCACAGCACAAATAGCTCTAACACTAAGAAAATCAAAATAACAACAAAAATAAATCTTAAGAATTCAATTTGTTAAACCACGACAGGTAGGTATCACTAACGAAGCTTCCGCTACTAGTTCTGTTTGTCTGAAGTAAAATAATCTACAGCAGGTTCTTGTTTTAGAATCCTTTTTAGGTGTCTGCAGGGTGGAGTGCATATAGTATGGTGCAGCAGAGACACAAGTTTAAGAGCCCTGAAGATAACATCGTGATACAAAAGTAGAAAACAAATTGCTTACCTTATTAGCAAGTTTTCCTATTTCAGTTTCTATCATAACTATCTGCTGGGTCATTTCGCCCTCCTCTGCCTTCAATCTGAATATAACCATTTCATTCAGATCAAAAGATAATTGAATTCAAAGAATAAGTAACCACAGATGCACACAGGTATCAATAAAGTGAAGCTCAAAAGGCTACCTCTGGATGTTAACATTAGCTTCCTGCACCTTATTTTGGAGTTCCCTGAGCTTTTCCTCAATCTCATTTTCTTCAGCCTATGGCCATTATATATTAGTTGCATGTTGTTGCTAAATGTGTCATAATACTTTAATATTAACTTGCTCCCATGCATGAGTTTCAATCTGGTGAGCACAAAACGTGAGATGATAAATAAAAAATACTATGTCTGTTCTAGACTTTTGCAGAAACATTACAACCATCTTGCTCTGCTGGCAGTAAGTACAGCAGCAGAAACAGATTGAAGGCTCATAACTGATATTCGTCAAATAACATCATACAAGAATACAGTATTGGGATTTTGTTCAGTTTTAGCGGGCCGAATTAGCATTGACATCCTTACTGAACAGGCAGCATTCAGATTTTGGCAGTGACAACCACAAATTTGAAAAGGAAAACCGAAATAAGGAACATATTAGAGGGACAAGTGCAACTTCATAGTAAAGCCCCTTTAAACAAAATGAGAGCATCAGCAATAGAATTATCTATGTATCTACAGTTCAGCGTGAATGTCAATGGTGATGTTCCAAGGAATATGATATGCCATGTATTGATGTATTTTGATGCAAAACATCTCATTATTATCAACCATTACATGGAATCTTCATGGTTTATTGCAAGTCAAGTGCCCCCATTTCCCCAAGTACTTAATTTATTATCCATAAATTCAATGACGTTGCATGTTTTATTGTAGTTAATGAAGAGTTGGATGAAAAGAAGTTAAAAGACCACGTTTTGAAGGGTTTTACAACTACTTGAGCATAGGACTTAACCAAGCACTGAGCCCAAATCGAATAGTAGATTTCAGTAGCTGATTTCATGTACAAATTCAAGAGATCCTCCAAATTGTATTTCCTATCCAGAAGAAGTCACACGAATTTCCTTCTAAACATATCAATCATGACCTGAAGGACAAGCACTGGAAATTAAGTAAGACTCTATCTCATATCTCGTTCCTTATTGGTTAGGTTTTCCTTTTCCTAAAATTTATAAGACTTCTGTGAGCAGTCAGACATTAATTGAAAGTATATATTTGCATTTATGATAATTCAAAGAAATTGAATAGAGAATATTCGTCTCCAGATAATTTTGTTTGAAAGAAAGTTGATCCCATCTTTATTCTTGACTAGTTATATTATTTTTAGTTCACCTATTTTCCAGTTATTAGCATAAATTAGTCAAATTTCAGCGATGAGATCTCCGGTATTAACAATCTCCCCTTTTTATTACTTCCGTTACTTGTCCTGGTTTCCAAAATAACTTATTTTCCCTTATCTCTGCGGCTCAACCCACTTACCAATTTGCACAATTTGTGTTGATTTAGTTGATTAGGAACTTCTATATTCGATGAATTTGACACCCATCAATTCCTCAATTGAAGTACAAACCAAGACAAGTCATGGTCCATAAAGGCTCAACTATTAAGCAAGCCAAACTAAAGTATCTCACTGGCGAAGTGCTGTGGTGACCTTTCTATCTATAGCTGCACGAGTTAAATATTTGGGTAGGCATTGAAAAGTCTAATCTGATGTATGAGCAATATGTATGTTAGACAGCAAAGGCAAATAACAGCTTTAATAATTGAAACACAACTGAAAACAAAACCATGTTCTTAGATAAGCTTCATGAGGAGAAGTAAAGAAATAGGCGGGTCAGATCAGAATGCACTATTATATGTTAGCAAGTAACATAGAGACATAAAATAGGTAACAACCTGTGTGCTATTTATATACTGCTCATGCAAATCATGAATTTGTTTCTCAACCGAATTGACCTGTCGAACCATCTTCTCAATTTGCCTACTCCTACGATCTTGTTCCCCTTCTAGCTCAAGCTGCTCTTTCATTGCCTATAACAAAAACATAATGCATAAGCATTTTATCATAAATGTGACAGCACTGCAAACTAGTAAATGGCTTGAGCTATGACAATGAACTTTAAAAAACAAGTAGTGAGCAGTTTCTCACAGGAATTTATGAGATAGACAAGGACAGGGAGACGGCACAAATTCAACTTGAGAAAAGGAAGTAAATTTCAGAGAAATGATGTTGTGACCCAGTATAAAGAGGGAATTTCCTCCAAAATCTAAAGGGAAAAACAAAAATCACAATGAACAAAATGAAAAAACTAGAATCAAGAAAAATGAGCAAACGATATCATTGATTTCTAATGAGGAGCTATCCATATTGCTTGCAAGCACTTAGGTAAATGCACAGATGCTTTCCAATTTAAGAATATGTAAATTACTCAACAAACATCATACAGATACTTTCCAATTTAAGAATATGTCACTTATTCAACAAACATCATACCATTGAGAGTTTTTGCTGCAAATCCTCCTTCATTCTTCTGACTTCAGACGTCTTTTCCATCATATTTGATATTTGACCTTTCTTCTTATCAAATTGACTGCTCAGTTCTTCCATCTTTTGCTGTAAATCAGCAAACCACATTTCTCAGTCAGCCAAGCCTGTCAATAATTCTCCTAAGTGTGATACATCTAATAAAAATACAAGTGTATTACACTAATAGAAGAAAACTATCATCAGTTTAGGTAGAAATGGAATCAAATATTCTGTAATAATCTGATCCACACTGTGTCCCGCCCCCTGCGCACTTCCCACAGCTTGAAAAACAATAAGTTGGTGGAATGTCAATGTGAACAAAGAAACTGTAGTTTGATAGTTACATGGTTCCACGAGCGATTGAAACAAGTATCGCCTGGTAGGTGTAAAGACATGAAACAAGTACATTTATACAAGATATCTCCCACACCAATATAGAGCAGCTATTTGTTGTCAAATCCAGCCTGATCTGATTTGATTCTCAACGAATACTACACAACCTTTAGATGCATTTGGTAAAAGGATATGCAGAACTAGCAACTTGGACACACTAATGACCCTCTAGGTGCTTGATTACGCATCTCAAAGCTTAACCTTTTAGGAGAGACACCATATAATTTCATACTGCGAACTTAGGTAAATGAGGATTTTCTTATATCAATAAACCACTACATACAGCCCTATATATATACAGCGGGGTAACAAACCCTGAATTAACCTACCAAAGGTAATATTCTATGCTAGCATATACAATATAGGCACATGTTTTATATGCCTTTTAACACTCCCCTCAATCTAGAGAATATATGATATATGTTCCAAGTTGTTACAAAGATATTTCAATCTAACCCCATTTAAAGCATAGGTGAATAAATCAACCGTCTGATCATTGGATTGGACACGAGTCATTCTGATAATATTCTGGATTATCTTTTTTCCGACAAAATGACAATCAACCTCAATATGTTTTGTTCTCTCATGTTTCATGGGATTGTTAGCTATATGGATGGCCACTTGATTGTCACATATTAACTACGTCGCCTGAGTTTGCTGAATACCTAGATGCTCAGTATTATGCTTCAACACTTGATCTTGATACCACATTTTGTTTCTTCCTTTCCCATAAGACCAACTTTCCACCAACGAAAACACGATATCTAGAAGTAGACCTTGTATCAGTTATGGACGGGCATAATCAGCATCAGTGTATCCGAAAATGTCGAGATGACCATGGTTCTTGTACAACAAACTCATGTGTGATGACCTCTTCAATACCTCAAAATTCTTATAAGAGCATCATAGTGAGATGTTCTGGACCAGTTGAGGAACTGACTAATGGTACTGACTGCAAATGAAATGTCGGGTCGAGTTACATTTAGATAGTTTAATTTTCCAGCCAATCTTTTGTATCTTTCCAGATTGTCTAATGGCTTTCCCTCATTATGGGGCAGCTTTGTATTGACGTCCATTGGAGAGTCAACAAGTTTAGCTCCCTACATACCCATTTCTTACAATAGATCAAGATTATATTTTTGTTAAGAGAGAGATGTCAAGATGGGATGTGGCAACTTCAATGCCCAAAAAATACTTCAACTCGCCCAAATCATAAGTTTGGAATTGACATTATAAGAATAACTTTAATTGTTGTAAGCCCGAGGTGTCTCTATTGATTGCAATGTCATCCATATAAATGAAAAGTAGAATAAGGCCTATGGACGTACGTTTATGGAAGACCAAGTGTTCCAAGGGCACTGATTTATGCCAAAGGAGATTATCACTTCAGTAAATCATCAAACCAGGCTCAAAGGGACTGCTTGAGCCCATAGAGCGATTTCTTGAGACGACACACTAATCCAAACTCCCCCCAAAGAAATTAAGAAAAGAATAGAAGATATTTTGGCAACCGGAGACAAAGTGTCAGAATAATCTAAGCCATAACCTGAGTATATCCTTAAGCCACAAGACGTGCCTTCAGGCGATTAACAGACCCATTTGGATTTAGGTTTACCATATACACACACTTAAAACAAACAATAAACTTACCATAGGGGAGAGATACAAGCTCCCATGTACCATTGTGCCAATGGGCAAACATTTCCACATCCATTGCCTCTTTCAAACCAGGATGAGAAATGGCATCGTGTAATTTAATGGGAACATGTATGGTGCCAATAGTAGAGATAAGGAAAGAAAATCTAGGATTTAGGACATGAAATTCGATACAGGGTGGGAATGCATGTACTTTTACCTTTACAAATAGCGATTGAAACATCTAAATCTGATACATGTGGCGCACAATCTGAAAATGGCAGAGAGAACATTTCAGGACATGAAACTAGAGAACTTATAGGCCGGTGACATCGAACATACACTTGAAGGGGTGAGGTTTTAGTGGAGAGGGACGGGATTAGGGAGGGTGATTGAGTTCTCAATATCAAAGTACATGTAAGAGGCGCAGAAATATGGTGTTAACTAAAAAACGTGACATCTGCACTTTGAAAAAAACCTTTTACACAACCTTTTAGACACTAGGTCATAACATGGAAAACCTTTTAGACAGAGAATATCCCACAAAAACTCATTTAATAGATTTATAACTAAACTTGTCCGTGGAGGGACTCACTTGATGGGCAAAACACACACTCCCAAAAATACGTGGTGGGAGTTTGAAGGGTTGGTTCAATTGGAAATAAGACGCGTGAGAAAAAATAATCCCTAACACAGAGGAAGGCATGCGCTTAATTTAACAAGCAGTAAACATGACATCTCCGCAAAATAACTTAGGACATGTGCATGAAACATAACCGTGCGTGTAACATCCGACAAGAATCTATTCTTTCTTTCTGCAAACCCATTTTGTTGGGAGTGTAAGGACATATTGACTGGTGTAAAATGTCATTTTAGTGATGAAATTGTTAAAAGTCATTAGATAAGTACTCTTTGGCGTTATCACTTTTGAAAACATGAATTGAACAAGCAAATTAATTTTTAATTTCAGCATAATATGCACAAAAATACAAAATAATTCAGAATGATCCTCCATTAAGAAAATCCAAGTGTTCCTTGAAAAATCATCAACAAATAATACGAAAAAGCAAAATCCTAAGTTAGACAGGAAATGAACCCCACACATCAGAGTGAAAGACATCAAAAGCACGCAAAGAACGTTTATTTTTATGAGAAGAAAAGGTAATTCGACTATGTCTACCTAATTGACACGACTCACATTCTAAATACTCAACACGACCAACATCGAGAACCAACTTCCTCAACTGTCCTAATGAGGGGTGACCAAGATGACAATGTATGTGGAACAGATAGACGGAGGCCTAACAAGCAGTGGTAGATGACAGTTCAATATGCTAAGGTCCTCGAGACTCATGTCTTGTTCCAATCGTCCCCCAGTCTTCAAATCTTGTATCATAATCGAATCAGAAAGGAAAGTAACCGAACAGTTAAGTTGTTTGGTTAATTTACTGATGGATAACAAACTAAAAGAAAGATTAAGAATTTTAAACAGAAGTCATGCCAAGGTAGATGCGTGGGGAATGGTGCCAATGCCTTAAATTTTGGTTTGAGAAACATTGTTCAAAGTTACTGGGGTAGGAAATTCAAATAGTTAAGATTAGAAAAGGTGCTAGGTTTACATGTCATGTGGCCAAACGCACCAGAATCAAGAATCCAATGTTTGGATATAGTAAAAGACTAGTGTCAAGAGTTACCTAATTGGGAAATACAGGCAACCGGGTAGAAACCAATTGAGTAGATTGGCACTGAAGGAATAGAACATACTCATCCTCTAATAGAGATATGTTATTGCATGAAGAAGGGTTCCTGGTGCAGGAAAATCAAATGAGGCTACATTCGCATGCCATGGAGGTCGGTCGTGTAAATCACAACAATTTTCTTGAGTGTGATGGGAACGAACGCAATGTTTCTTGATTTATAAGAGTGTGTTCTCCACGACTACAGGTGTGACCTCAACTATTACAAGTGCTTTGAATGGCACGGTGTGCTGCCAAGGCAAAACAGTATTCAGTGTTCAATGGAAGGTGCAACTAAAGAAGGCTGATATGAGGATAGGAATGTTAGAACTTGAAATGTTTTGTGGACAAAAAGGCTCATACTATGGCGAAGTGTAGCTAAAAAGTGGACGACAGACGAGTAACGGGACAAAGTATGGTGGGATGAATTTTGAGCAATGGATAGGCGCCGAGTGACAAGATAAAGTTGGCTGGGACGAATTTCGGGCGGTGGACAGTTGCCAGAAAATTTTGGAGCAGGA